>VZRR01002745.1:735930-780918 GCA_013398015.1 Oreocharis arfaki
AGTAAATTAATCCTTCACAGTCCTATGGATGTTTCACAAGGACACAGTACTGGAAAGGACTTTGTTCATTTTTCTTGCATAGTAGACAACATATCATAGAATCATAGAAACATTTAGGTTAGAAAAGGCCTTTAAGATCATCAGTTTCCTTCCTGCATAACCTCAGGACATCCTTGTAGTCCTCCTGAGTTGCTTGCCCCTTCTTCCAAAGGTCATAGTCTCTCCTTCCAACACACCACTAACTCTTGTGTCTTTACTGCCATATGGATCTCCATCCTCTACCTCCACTGCGATAGCAACAACTGAAGGGCCTTGCTAGCACCCTGTCCCTAAAACATTGGCGTGCTGCCCTCAGGCTTATCTCTAACAAGCCTGGCTTTATCTCTTTCCCCCTTCAAATCTAGCTTAAAGTTCTTGCAATGAGCCCTGCTAACTTCTGTGCAGAGATTCTACTGGTCTCCTACTTCAGGAATTCTACTGTTGACTTCATCTTGATACCTCCCCTCTCAGCACTTTTTGCCTTCCCTTGGTCAGTTCCTTAAACACTCTGTAAATTGTGTACTAATTACCTTAACGTTGCAACAAACCATTTCCTTAGGGGCAGAATATAAAATCCTTTACCAAAATCCTGATAATTTAAGTCTAAGGCGTTTCCTTACCTTAAACCCCAGTTATCATCCTGGCAAAATATATCAGGATAGTTTGGCACACTTCAAATAGGAAAACATATGTTGCATGTTTATTTCATTTTCCCCTGTGCATTTAATTAATCTCTCCTTTAGAACTTACTTTAAACACTGCTTGGTATTATTATGATCAAACTAAAAGGTCCGCCGTGGCCCAGGCAACTTTTGCTCCTTTCTTTAAACATAGATTTGCTACTTTTCATTCCTAACGCACCACCCTAATTAGACAGATTTACTGAAAACCCTTTTTACTGGACTTGCAATGTCACATCTTTCGGAAGACTGAGATGGAAATTGTCCAACTTCCCAATTTGAGCCCATTGAGTTATTTGAGTTTTTCCATTTCCCCTGTTCCTGTTGGCTGGCTCCTTTGTCTCTCTGATCACCCTAACATTCCTTCCTTTCTCTTTAACCATTACAGAATATCATATGAACAAAACTGGACAGTCTTGGGAACTGGTAAACAGAAAGGAGGTGAAATTTAACATAAAATATGCAATTAGGGATCAACAATGACAAATTTCTTTCCAATGTGAATTGTTGTCCTGCAGAACTTTTGCATTGTTGAGAAACTGTCCTCTGTGTAAAACAGGGATAATTCCACTCTTCAAATTCCTTTATGTTTAAAAATCAAGAACAGTATTCAGATACTCTCTCAATCAGGGCCACACAAGTACCTAAGACAAAGCAATACAATTGGATCATCAGCTCCCATAAATCATCACCTCTTCAAAATCAGTCTAGGGACCCTAACCTATGCCTGTAACATTTTAAAAAGTTGTTTTCTTTGGTTTGTTTGTTTGTTTCTGTTATAATATTTATGTCATTAAATGACCATTAGACAGAAAGAAAAAATATCTACACTATAAAGGCTCTTTTGCATATTCAAAGATAGGCACTGATTAATACAGACACAGACACAGAGACAAGAATCATACATTCACATCGAGGCAGAAAGATCTTTTCAAATACCTTTTGTTATCCAATAAAATTAGCATAACTATTTCATCCTATTAGAAAGTCTAGAAATACATTTAGGAAGCTTTTTTTCAAATGTCTGCTGTTAAAACTCAAAGCCAACAAAAGCTCTCAGAGTTAAGTGAGGACTGAGATGTGATTCTCAGTGTCTTTCACTTGATCTGGTGGGATATCAACAGAATCCACATTGCTATATACACGGGACATCCTAGAACTCCTTTTCCTTAAAAGCCCCCAGCTTTGCAAATACCGCTCTCCACACACACACAGACACACATCACTTTGTGGAAAATGTCCTGAATTAACACTGGATATTCATTTATCTTCTTTGAAGTTCAAGCTGAGACTGGAGCATGGCTGTTCCAAGCACTGGACAAACTTGCTGAGCTCTGCTGGGGGGAGCCATGCTTACACCTCTGTACGGTTACACAGGATAAACTCACCGCAGGAAGGCAGAGCAAGTTATAGAAGAGTCAGTGGTAGTGACCTCTCTGCCCTTTAGGCCATATGTTTTAATGTCTCCTCTGTTCAGTGTACAACTCTGTTTGATCCAGTCAGTCCCCAAAAAGGCAGGGCTTCATACTGAATCCTGTGTTTTCCCCCCATCCTTCTTCTCTACCGCTTGGACAATCCCCCAGACTCTTCCAACAACCACCAGCCACCCCTTCACACTAAGCTTTCTTGGCCTTTCTGCCACCTCAGATCATCAGCATTAAGGACTTCTTGCCTGCCCTTTTTTGTTTATCACCCTCTTTATCTTTCCTTCCATTTCTCCACCTGTAGATGTTATCCATGCTGCATTCTTTCATTCACAGACCTTTTGCCTGGCATTCCCCTAGCTATCCCTACCGTGTACCCCAAATCCCCACTGATCCATACCAGCTGGTCTTTGCTATGTCTCACACAGCAGGGTATCTCTGCCTGGAACCCTCCTGCCTGGCTACCTTTCTCCTCTATGAATGCATTGTTCCCCCATTCAGTTCTGCTTGTTTCCTAGGCTTACTACTCCAGCTCAGCACAGTTAAATCTCAGACTCACAGTCACAATCACCTCTTTGCCACATTTGGCTCATTCCTCAGACCCTCCTGCCTCCTCCAGCCCCCACTTGAGCTGTCACACAGGATTTCACCCTGTTCTTCCATGAGAAAATGACAGACCATGATCTTCCTCTTCCAGCAGCTTCGCCTTCTGTTTCCTCTTCCTCTCCTACAACTCCTTCCCCATTCTTCTCTCCTACAGATGAAAAACCTCCTATGTGGCTCTCCTCCTTTCTTTTATTTGCCACTGAGCCAGTCTTACCCTACCTCCTGCCTTTCCTTATGGCTGCCCTTGCCCTCTTGCTCTCTCTTTGCCTTGACCTCTCACGCCCCTCTGCCTCTTTACTCTCGTAACACAAATACCATTCAATCTCTTTCCTCTTAAAATATTCTCATCTTAAAACACTCTTTCATCTTAAAACATTTATTTTCCTCTATAAATACCAAGTCTTTTCCTCTCCTCCCTTCCTCACCAACCTCTCTGAATACACCAGCTACAAACGCTGCCTGGAGTCCTCCCCACTAGTTCACTGCAGCTTCCTCTCCTTTGCAACCACTGCCAAAATCTTTACTTAACGTACTGGGCAAACTTCAGCATAGTCTGAATACTCTGTTCTCTCCTGCTGCAGCTCACTGGCTACCTGCAGTAGTTTCTTGTGCAATTTTAACCTGAAATGGTGTCTCTCTTCAGCCACTGTGGTGTTACTCTCGTCTATTGCACCACATTTGAATCTGCTCCTTTTGCATGCCCTCCAGAAGACACTTTTTTTCTCCCAGCTCTGCTGGAGTTCATGGGGCTTTTCTCTTTCTGTATTTTACTCCCTGATAATTTCAAGCACAAACAGAGATTCTGCTTTGATCTCCATGTAGAAATTTCCAGGCCCACTCCTCTAACACAAACTTGTCTCCCTAGGTCCATACCCACAGCATCTCTAATACTTCTTCGTGGACACACACATACCAAACTCAGCTGATTGTAACTAAAACAGAGTTCCTAATGGTCTTCTTCCTTCTTTACTGTATGCTCTCTTCAGTGATTCCCCCCTAGATCATCACAGACAATGCTATTACTTTTCTTGTTGTTCTGGTCAAGAACTGGAGCAACATTTTCCTCTCGTATGTCTCACCATGTCTATAGATCCAGGGGATGTCTAAGGCTTGCATATTCTTTCACCATCCAAGCTCTCATCACCTTGTGCCTTTATTACTGAAATATTTCTTTTTCTGACCTTTAGAAATGTGAACTTGCCCTCCATGTATCCATTTAGAATGCTGCTAGAAATATAATTTTCCTAACACATCACTCTGACCACGTCATTTCTCTTAGCAGCTGTAGGCTGCTGTCCCCATATCTATCTCGTTAGTGTAATCTACTTGTCTTCATTAAGGAAATGTCAGCTTCTTCCTACAGTCAACCAAAGAGGTCAATCCCCATCACCTACTTATTAATTTTTCAAGCAGACATGACCCATGATTTTACTGGTGCCATCCCTCAGTCTTTGCAAGACCATCCTGTAAACATCCGCACTTCTTATTCATTATCCTCCTTTACAACTCCTGTAGGAATCCCACATTTTGTGGTGCTCACAGGAATGTGGTTTGCCTCCTGGTGTTCCAAAGCCACTACCGCTCACGCTGCACATAATTACTTGGTAGTTTCATTGTTCTCTCTCATAAGGCTGCATTAGTTGCTAATATTTAAAGTGCAGCCACATGTCAAAAGGACAGGGACATTTTTCTGATCCATGATTTCTGATCCATGATTAAGGCTCGTAAATCTGAGGGTAGAACACTAACTGGCATTAATAACAGCGAACGAAATCCCTGTTATACTGCTATGAGCTGAGGTATGACAGATTTAGTTCTTTGCCTCAGGTCATGAAGAAAGACTATGGCAGAGCTTGGACTGAATTGTGGCTTTATAAGCCCTTGCCCTAACTGCAGTACTACCTTTCTTTCATCTATTTTGGTAGTTATCTACAAAGGATTATGATTTCAGCAGGCTCAGCTGGGCAGTTCTGAATATTTATTTATAAAAGAATTTGGCTTAATGAGAAAGAAAATGGATAAATTTCCATTCTTTCACTCTGATTTCTCTCCTGCAGGGAAAATATGTTAGTTTATACTCTTTTATTTTAAGTGGACTCTATTCCAAATGACCTGTTAAGGGAACCTGGATTCCAGAATCCACATTATTTATTTACTTATTTATTCCTTAAAAATTAAGAAACATCATCTCATATCTTTCTTTTGGTCCGAAAGAGGTAAATGTGTAGTTAACAGTTCCAGCAGTACTTTGTTAGCAAGGAGCCATTAAGTAACTCACATTACAAATGATTGTCATTATTTCTGCTAAACCTACAATACATAAAGGCTTCTTATCTGCTGGTTCTGCAATAGTTAATGAACTCATTCCCCTCTTGAAGCTTTTCTAAATGCACAGAAATACTTTTTCAATGAGAAAAAGCAATATTAATATGGATTTTTATGGCGGGAGCTGACAAAATAGTTCAGACCGTTTCATCTCTATTAAAGTGAAATAATCTTTCATATTTTTATTTTTTACAGTGAATAGAACACAACTGCACTCATATTAAATCTTTCCTCCACGACTTTAACAAATTTTTAGCAGTAGGCAGAAAGGATAAAAATGCCGAGATTTCTCAAAAGGATTTGGATGTTCAATTAAATGAACAGGAATTAAGTATGCAGTCCTGCAGGCAGCTCTGCAAATATCAGTTTCTCTTGAGAAGGGCATGATCCCGTCATTTTTACTCAGGCAAAATTTCCATTTGTCTTCACTGGCAAATTCGTTTGAAAGCCAACAGCTTGATTGAAATTTGCCCTTTCAAAAATCACGATTAAAACTAGTTGCCGTTCTGTTAAATTACATATATGTTCTTAGTATTTTTAGCAGATATATATTATCAAAGTAATTATCTCAGATGTGTCACAGGAATGTGTCAGGTTCTTATTACTTGTGGTAAAGAAACTTTTTAATGAATTGCTATTTAAATTTGATGCAATTAAAATATTAAATTGCTTATTCAAAATATGATGGGCCAAATCCTCCTGGAATTCGCACGCATGAACCAGTGATTTCACCCACTAAAGGATTTTTGAAAATCCCTGCACAAGAGGATGGCTTTCCTGTATCTCAGTTGTTTGACTTCCAGTCTTACATCAACAGCCTAGGAATAATTTCAGCATCAAAAACTGCAAAGGCTGAATACCTGGATAGCCTAACTCCAGTGCTGACTACTGCTTGAATTTCAGTGGATGCCTCCAGCAGAACTCCAGCTGTGACAAGAGGGAGCACAGACCTTGCACTGGGCTTTCTATCCAGGGACAACTTTAACCTCAAAGGAAACATGGAAGGCCTGAACTTGCTGCATCACCATGTTCAATAAAACATTTACTATTGACTTGTCCAGGATCAGAATCAAGACTTCAATAAAGTCCCTTTTTTAATGAGTCCATTTGGAAAACAGTTGGGATTTCAAGCACAGATTTTAAACAAAGCATTTGAGGCTTAAATGTATAAAAGGATACATGAAAAAAAAGGCTGTCCTAATTTACCTGTCAAAACCACTGCATTTTAAAAGTCAAATCTAGAGCATTGCAAGGTATTGCAAGAATTTGTACAAAAATAAATCTTTTTGCTCCTAGATATAGCTGCAAGTAGCCTCTCTTCAGGCTTTTCCATTTGTGTATAAATAATCCCTGGTGACGGCTGGAGTAGTCCTGTTAAGCCTTTCTTCCTCAGTTATGCCATGCATCTGACAAACCAAAGCAGAGAATGCTTTCATCCCAGAAATCTTGCATATTATTTGAGGTGGAGGTATGCTGCACAGGAATTACTTTGGGTTTGTTTGGTTTGTTTTTTTTTCCAGTGGTGGCATGGGCTAAGTATACTCACAAAAAAATGTTTTAAAAATAGGATTTACTATGACTTCCACGGATCTCGGGGGAAGAAGGAAGGTAAAAGGAGGGTTGAAAGAATAAGGTCATTGTAAATTCTATTTTTTTAAATAAAAATTGGATTCCAGTGGCAGGCAGCAGAGCCCCATCCAGTCAGGTTTAACTGGCAGCCTTCCAAAGGCAAGATGAAAGGTCCTCTGAGTAGTAATTGTCTAAATGGAACAGACTCTGGTTATTGTGCAACTTCTTCATCTACTTTATTGTACCTTTATAATTAAATGATGTAATTCCTTTTTTTCCTTTCTTGTTTTCCTCTCAACTACTGCAGGAAAGCCTCTGAGCAACATTGCCATAGGATGCAGACAGACTTTGTGGCTCCCTATGTTTTTTCTGGGTCGCTACAAGTTGTATACAAGGAGTTGTGAGCTGCTGGTTGCCAAGACAGGACACAAACTCTGCCTTCTCCCAGACACTCCCCTGCACTCCAGCTCTCTGCTTCCTTACTGCTGGAGGTGGCTGGCTCGCTCAGAGTTGTTGCTTGGATGAGGGGTTGCTGATTTTGCTAGAAACTCCGTGGAAACCAGGCAAACAGAGGATCTGATAGGACAGGGGGAACCCTACGCTCGAAGGGGCCTCCAGCTGCAAGGCTATTCAGTTTGTGGAGGAGACTGCACAAACACCTGAGAATTGGAAGAATTTTAGAATATTGTGCTGTTGCCTTTCCCTGGCCTTAAAATTAAGACCCAAACATGGCTAAGAGGAAAAAAGGGTTTTTACCTTGGTATTTATTTAAGGATTCTTAGATGCAGCACTTCATCCCAGTGGAATGCACAGAAATGCACCCCGGAATGCACACACACACTCCACACCAGAAAAGCACATACAATNCTAAGAATACATAAAAGCTATATAAAAGGGGTATAAAAGAAAAGGCAGAAAATCATCATGGCATCAGTGCTGAACAACCCCAGAGCCAGCATTTCCTGACTCTGCAAGGCTTTAGGGATCAGGAGTGAAACTCTGGTCCTGAGATGCTAAAAAGCTCGATCAGGTGGGAAAGCAGAATCAGAGGAAGAGCTCTGTTAGCTCTTTCTTTTCCACTGGTCCTTCTGTACCAGAGAGCTTTCCCTCACTCCAAGTGGTCCATTCTCAGAAATATAAATTATTCAGCTGAGGAAAAGTTAGCAAGACTGAGACCTCAGTTTGCCTGTTCAACTCTAATATTTTTTTTTAGTGATTGTAATTTCTGTTTTTCTGATTTGATTTTTTTTTTTCATGATGACAAAGAGAAGAAATGAACTGCCTAATTTTGGTGCAGCTTTAGAATACTCCTCAGGTCTTGGGTCTCATGCTTGTCTGCCTCTCCCTGAGTATTCTTACTTGTGACAATCTATTTTAATTCACTGCCTATTTACCTAATTGTATTATTTTGAAATGCACATGAGTTCTATGAAAATACCAAAAAAAAAAAAAAAAGGATAGGAGAAACATAAATAGGACCAACTATTTTATATATGCATTACTGTCTGTTATACTTGTCTAGAAGAAACCTGAAGAAATAGACCTCCAGTTTTTCTAGCAAAATCCAACATAAAAGTCTTGATATATTTCCCAGAAAGTAAAACTTAATAAATACAGAATAGAATTACAGAAGTGACCCAGCCTATTCAGGAACAGAACTGGTTTTTAAAATCACTGGTATCAGAATATTGCCAAGTACGACAGTTCCTGATCCTGCCACAAGCCATTGCCTATAGCTTATATTAATTTCAGCAGAGTTCATAAGCAGAAGAACTGCAGGGTATTTGCAAAGCTAGTTAGGCTCTTAATGACCATTTTTTGTTATCCTTTGATAGACAAATCTCAATAGACCATTCTCAATACTGGAATTTTTCCTAGGGAAAAATGTAAGATCTGTTTTAAACTAAATGGATCACAGACCCTGTCCAGCTTTAAAAACAAAAAAACAAGAAACCAAAACACTTAATCAAATTTACATTCAATTACATATAGCATTATACACAATATTTGGCCAGAACCTGCATTAGTTTATCCAGTTCCAGAAGAGGTGTATTACATTAAATCAGCAGAGGAAACAGCGTTAAAGCTCTATATACCAATAACATCCTCTTTTATAAGGTATTTGCCCTGGATCTCATAGAGAGCGATTACATCTGTGCAACAATATGTGTCCCAGTCAGGTTATTTGAACACCAGATGTAGAAAATATCTGCAGCCCCTCACACCTGCACACAGCCACACTGCCATCCCTGAAACCTCTAACTCCCAAACAAGGATCTGTCACGGAAGCAAAAACTACTTTTATTTTTACTTTCCTGACAGATCCTGTTGGTATGAACCTGGGATACCTGCCTTGTTTTCAACTCACAGCTCTTCTCAACATTGGACAGCAACAACACTTACTTCACTTTCATCATGGAAGTGAGGATCAAAAAGGAAACATCTCCATTTTTATTTCTGAGCAAGTCAAACATTTTATTCTATTTTATCAAATTGCCATTACACTTGCTTTTTCTCTGTTTCAGTCTGGAGGTGTCAAAGCACACACACCTCTGTAGCATTTGTACCTGGCTCTTCATCCCGGCTGAAGGCTATAGAATAGGCACATCCTCACCCCAGAAAGGCCATCAAATGAACTAAAATGCTGCTGTTCAGTGTTACGAGTCTCCCTCCTCTAACACTTCTCTCATCCTACAATGAAGTTTGTTAGAAGTGTGTCAGAAAACCTTTAAAGCAGGCAAGGAGTGGCACATGATATGTGCACACAGCTCCACACGAGCTGCACTTCTGACCCGGGGGCAGTGACTGTGCGAAGCGGCTCTCTGGCCGTCTGCAGACACACACATCCAGGAGCATGTGTGCTGGAACACTCGCTGCACCTGAGCCCAGGGAATCCCTGGCCACCGGCTGGATGCTGTATGTTCAGAGTTAGTTCACACACTCATTCACACGTACATGAACACAAGCAGACTACAGCAAGATCTTCCAAAGACCACCTTCTCCTGCGTTTAACCACCTCATCTTGATTTGTCACATTTTCCCTATGGTTAACACTTAGCAGAGCTGCCATTACACACAACCCAGTGCCACGCAATTTCAGCTGTTTCTGGCAGGAGAAATGGACATTCCTGATGCCAGGACAAAGCAGGTAGAGAAAGAGGAAAGAGTCTCACTTATTTCAGGATGAAAAACCTCGCTCATAACCACCACTCCATTTCCAAAGGTGAGCTCTGCTGACATGTTTGCCCGCTGTCAAGGTTGAATTTGTTTATGCCCCGAGCACAGCGAGCACACGTGGCAGAGCAATCCAGCTCTCCACAGCCAGCCCAGCACATACCATCCTCACCTAGATGGAGAACAGGAATCACTCCCTCGGCACTGAAACCAGCAGCAGAGTGTCTGGGTGCTGACAGGCTTTGGACATATCCACCTGCCCTTTGCAAATGGGGCTGAAGACACCGATCTGTTTCCTAAGAGTTGTTAAACAGCAGCTGGATATGAAGGGTCCCTAGCAACACAGGCAGGATCCCAAGCAGTGATCCCGGTACACCACCTGTTTGGACTGGTTTGGTACAGGTCTCTACCGTGCTACTCACATCCACTGCTCACTCATAAAACATACGGAACAAAACGTCTACATGGGCAAACGTGTGAGAGAACACCCCTCCTGAATAAGCAGCTTTAAGTAGTAATTCCACTTGTAATGTCTGAGGAGGGAATTAGCAAAGGCTATCAAGAGAGTTTGGGACAGAGAACACACTTGGAAGACAAGTATTTTGAAAGATGGCACTGTGTGAGAAGCGACGATTTCGCTACAATGGAAATAAACCAATGGGGAATCTTCTGATTGCAACAGAAGAACCATGGGAGGGAAATGTTATTTTGTAGTACAGAGGAACCATGCCGTGGGTAGCAAAGATGCCATCATCCTTTACTGAAACCCTCATCACCCTGCAAAAACATGCATCTTCTGTTTAGGTTTATGCATGTGGCCCCTTCCTACACTTTGGATCAAAGAAACATTTGGGGCAAAGTGACCATCACCTTGAACCACTACCTTGGGGGGAAAATTAAGACAAAGGACCAAAAAACTAGATAAAAAATACACAAAAATGCTACAGGCAAACAGATGCATCTCCACCCCAAGAGAAAATGATTCTTTTCTAATAAATACATGTAATGTTTTGTAGACATTGAAAATATTCCAAAGCATAGCTCAGTGTAAACAGCAAGCTGGGTTTCCTCCTGCTCTTTAGCATTTCTCTTTGTTTACTCTCCATTTGAGGATAGAAAAAGCCTACATGTGAGCACTGCAAATGGTGTACTTCAGGACGGATGGGGCATTCAGAAAGGCAGTGATGAAACACAGACATATGTAGCCTCCAATAAAATACTATGTATTTTGCCTGAGCCACCAGGGTCAAACAAAATGGAAAAAAAAATCCAGTGTCTGCTTTATGAGTACTTATTAGTGTGTGGAAATAATCTGATACCATGGTGATGTGAAGACTACATCAAGCTTAGAGAGAGAGACATGAAAAAGATATTCTGGGGTGTGTGTGTTCTCGCCCCCACTGCCTTCTTGCTCCCACACCCCGTGTCTCAGGAGGCGAGATCCCATGGGAAACTGCCCCGGCAGTGCTTCTGGAAGCAATGCCCAGCCAGGCCAGTTCACCCACTGTAATGAGAGGTACCTGGCTAGAGATGCCAGCTCCCATCTGTGAGCCCAAATGGCTCTGCTCAGCCCCTGCTCATCTCAGGAGAGCCTGGCGTGTCCATCTGGTAAAGAAAACAGCCCTTACCTTTGGCAATCAGCTCCTCCAGCTCTTGGTCGAATCCTTGTCGGTGGCACTTCCTCCAGAGCCCCATATTGGTGGAGTTGTACTGTCTGTTGCACTCATCGACTGCGCTCATAGCAAAGATCTGCCTCCTGTTTCTTGACAAGAGGAGTTTCCCTTCCCAGCGGTCCAACCTAGACCTGCTGGCCCTGAGAGGCAGGTTGTTGTTGGAGTTATAAATGAAGCCAGGATCATTTCTCTTAGTGGTGATGCTCTTGCACCTCTCTCTGTGCTTCCTGGCATCAGTTTCGTACCAATGGTCAGAGCAGATTGCCACAGCCAGCATGCCAAGGGCACACAGAGCTAAAGAGAGGCCAGCATAGAGCAGTAACCTTCCAGCAGCCATGCCTCAGCTTCACTGAAACACCATGGACATCTTCACAACAGGCAAAGCCGTTGGGGGTGAGACCACGCACAAACCTCCGGAGCAGCTGCTAGGTGTCACTTGGCAGAGACTGCCTCAAACATCCCCAACTCCCGTGGCTCACATCCACGCTGCAGAGGGATGCTGAGAGCACTACAAAGTTCTGCCCTGGAGGCAGTCTTGGAGTCTCATCTGCCTCTTCTCCTCTGCAGAGGAGACCTGGCGAGGACAAACACAGCCTTCCACCAGTGACCCACCTACACAAAAATGTCCTGCTCCCCTCACCGCGAGCACTGGAGCGACAGGGGCTGAAAGGATGTATCCCCCTGAAGAGACCTGATGGCTGATCAGTCCATTAATCTCTTTCAATGTGGCCCGCTCAGAAATCCAGAAGAAGCGATGGCTTTCAGATCCACAAGCTCACTACAGCATCATCACAGGACAGAAAAGTTCAACAGCCTGACATCTCCCACTTGCAAGCAGCCAGTTGTCCCGGTTTCAGGAATGGGTGACTTGCCTTTTCTTTGTCAGTGGCTCAGCAAGAGAATCATCGTCTGGACGGTCGGTCACTCTCTTGGGTTTAAAGCGGGGTCGAAAGGGAGGGAGCAAGAGGGGGGGAGCAATCTGTTGTTGTTGTCGCTGCTGCCGCCGCCGCCGCTGCTGCTGCTGCTGCTGCTGTTCGAAACCGTGGTTAAAACATCCCCTCCCCGGCTGGCTCTGGGAACGCGGGCACGCACGGGTCTCTCCCTCAGCAGACTTCGCTGACAGTCACTGGCATCTTGGCTTCGGAGACCTCTCGGCTTCTCTCTGCCAGCCTTGCCATTCATTCGCCTGCTTTTGTCGTCGGCGCTGTCATCCAGGCAAGCCGAACGTCGCGCTGCCTTCCTTCCCCGGCGCGCCCGGCCAGCGCTCCGGCAGCCTCCCGGCTCCGGGCCGGGCAGAGGCGGCGGGAGCAGCCGCAGCCCGGCAGGAGCCGCCGCCGGCCGCGCACCGCCCGCTAGGCAGCGCGGGGGGCAGCCCTCGGCCCCGGCATCCTTCTTACACACACACACACACACGCTGCTGCCCCCCCTTCCGCCGGCAGCTGAAAAGCTTCCTCCGTCCCCGGCGCTGGGATGTGTTGTGCACAGTTTTCCTAACACGGCAGCACGTTAGCCATCTGCAAGATGAAGGCAGGCAGGGCTACGGCGGGCGGAGAGGATGCTGAGGAACGGGGAGGGGAGGGGAGGGAGGGCGGGGGAAACCGAACCAAAACAAACCGGGGCGGAGGGGCGGAGGTGGGGGGGAGCTACACACCTTACACGGGCAGAGGAAAGCAGCCCCTAACTGTTGTCAACAGCTTTCGGGCTGCACCATTTCTCTGCCATATGGCCCGATCTCCTCGTCGGAGCGGAGATTTTTTAGCTCAGCAGCTTCGTACGAATCGTATCCCCGGCATCAGTAGTTATATATTCAGACATATTTTTTTCTCCTTAAATTTTCACTCCCTTTCTCTTTAATGGGAATAACTCACCCATCTTGTAGAGATCAAGTGCAACAGAAGGCGAGCTGGAGTCCCCAAGCTTTAGAAATCTCATTTCACCGTTTTTAACCCAAATAATAGCAAATCCAATCTTCTGTACACCTGGGAATCTTTCCTTGTTCAAACACCGAGCCCTGCAGCCTTGGCCGAAGCCTACAGACCGAGCATACAGAGCGCTGAGCCAAAAGCCAGTGATGTCACCCATGCAACGTGAGACTCATTTCTTATTTCTCTATCCTCCTTAAAGATAAACTGCACCACTTCCCAGGCAGGAAATGTCTAAGCCTTACTCTCTTTAGAGGGAAAAATGTAAAACCTGGATTTAACTGGATTCTGATCATTCTTGGTCATAAGCCCTTACATTATGTCAACCAAATCCAAAACAAGCAGAGCTGTTTCTCATTGCACCGAAAAAAAAAAAAATCCCAACCTGCTACAAATTACAGAGAATGAGCTTGAAAAAAAATCCCTGGATTGTAGATCCTCTGTGTGATCCAGAAAGCTGAGGCCTCCAGACTCTGAACTGTACTGTTTAAAAAGGAAATGCATATGGTCATTTCCCTTGCACCAAAAAGGTCTGGATGCTGGCACATCCTGATCTGCGAGTACCACAGCACCCTGGGGATGACAGAGGAACCAAGTTAGCCCCATCCAATATTTGGCTCCCAGGGACTCCACAGCATGAGCAGCAAACAATGCAGTTGCTCCTACTGCGCCAAAACATCCACAGCCCAATGTCTGCCCACAGATGCAAAAACCTACATCCATGCTGGATCCTGCCAGCTTTTGGCCCCCAAATCTCAAGCTGTGTCATCTGAATTGGAAATAAGCACAGCCTTTCTGGGGCTGGTGACAGCCCTTGTCCCCAAGAGGGGAGTCATGGGATTTTGCTAGCTTTTAACCCCAGCCACCCAAATTATACTTGTTCCAGTGGGAAGAGCAGATGTGGAATGCCATAGCTCTTTGCATATCAGAAATACATACCTGGATTGTCTTGTGAAATACAGCTGCACTAGGAAAAAATTAACCCACATGGCTGGATCACAACAATTTTTGGCCCCAAACCAAATTGTACCATCAAAAAAGGCAAAACAACTCCTTCCATTTTACCTAGCAAAACCGGGGACCATACCAACTGGGATTTGCAGCTATGGAAGAGTATCTGTCCCATTAAACCATTTTTGGTGTGAAATGTACTATATTCTCTAGCCCCCTTGCAGGATTATGAAACTGGTAAAGAAAAGTCAGTCATCCAAACCATGAAGGTTACAATCATCTGCATCTACTGAACCAGGTCTATTGCAAAATTTCAGTGCTGTGTTGTGAATATTAACTGTATCTGGAAAGCTCCAGGTAAAGTTAATTGTTTTACTGAAACACGGGACTGGTTTAATTTTTTTAGCAGTAACTTCCCTTTGTTGTTAATAAAAACGGCCAGTATTTAAGGATCTAAGGGTTGGGGTTTTTTTAAATAGTTCTGCACAGATGGATCCACACTTCTAAAACCAGATTTTTCAAGCAACTACATGTCAGTAGATAAAAAGAATTAATGTTACAGTGGGCCTGGAGCAGCCATACTTGTTGTCTGTTCAGAGATAAAATTTAGAGGTTTGTGGCCGAAAAGCAGTTGGCTCCTACAAGAAGATGATGAACAGGTTTCTTGTATCACACCCACACAGAGACAAGGGTGCACCTGGATTTTCTTGGTCAATTTTTAGCATCAAGTCCCAAGCTGAAGGATGAGAACAGGCAGCAGGCTTAATTTTACCAACCATATATTTTGTCTGATTGTTGGATTTTCTATTTAAGCAGGAGAGTCCACCAAGTTTATTCTCTATTTAGATTGAACTGGAAAACAAAACTGTTCTCTGTCTAAACACCCAGTTTAGACAGGACTGGGAGACTGGGGCTAAGAGCAAAACGGAGGATCCCGCTACTAGAACTGCTTTTCTCATTATACTGGCCAAAGATATGTGAGGGGGTGGGAAAATAATATAATGGAATCACACCTACGTTTCTTTTCATGTTAAACATCAGGATTACAGTCCAAAGAGCCAAGATTGGGCTGGACCCAGGGAGGTCCAGGTGCCAGGTTTTCCCATCACACTCCAAGACAGTAAGACAGTTTGGGGCAGGGGGACTTTTGTACCTGGAGAAGCCAGATTTGTTCTCTCTTCTCATTCTTAAACATGGGTTTGAAAGCCAAAAATTGACATTCAGTTCCAGGTTTTATCTTTTTCTCTGAAAAGGCATTTCAGTGGCAGTTTTTATTCCTTTTTTTTTTTTTTTTTTGCTTGCATTTGTAGCTTTATCAGATGGCAATCTGTATCTTTCTGCAAGTCACCCTAAACATATAACTGTAGGAGAAACTGCTGGATTTTAGTCCCCCTTATCTCTTAAAATTAAACATTTTCTCCTTCATCATCATTATGAAGGGGCAGGAGGGGCACAATACTGCTTGCTGCAGGCATTAAGAACCTTCCCTGTGTCTCTTCCCGGGATTACCACAGACAGTCCCTTCTCAGCACAAACAGATCATTATTAAATTCTCTTCCTCCCACCCCACCCCCGCCTCACCGCAGGGGGGAAAAAACCAATCCTTGTCGATCTTCAGCTGGGAGAAAGACATTTAAAAAGAACCCCCACAAACCCTCCACACACACTTGGGTACGCGACATGGAAACCGCTCCCGACAGCGAATTAAGGGCATCTCAGCACAGGGAGCTATTTCATGGGTCTTAAATGAATCCGGGAGTGAAAATGCAGTTTCAGCGGCGGATCGAAAGCTGAGGCTTTCTTTCCTGTGGGTCACGATTTCAGTGACCCAGAGAGAAAGCCAAAGCACACGGGTGCACAGGAAAAATGTCTGAAGGCATGGGACAGAGGAGCGGAGCGCGGTGAGTCTGTTCAGAGCCAATTCCTTGCGACGAGCCGTGCGCTGCCTGCTAGACCTCCCTGCGGATGGTATCTCGCAGCTAGGGCCAGCCTCCTCCCCATTCCCTCCCAGCAGCGGCTCCGCTGTCCTCAGCATCCTCCAGCGACCATCGCCCACCGCCTCTCCAGAGAGCTCCAGACACAAAAGCAAAGCGAGCGCCGGTGCAAAGGTACACAGAGGTGGGGTCTGGGGCTAGGAAGGGGGAAGGGCAGAGTAAATGGACAACCAATTGCAATTTGCTTTTCTTCGTCGGTTTTTTAAGGGTTTTTTTTTTTTGGTTTTGGTTTTTTTGGGGGTCTTTTCTACGTCAAAATGACCTCCACCATATTTTTCTTCCTTCGTCTTTTTTTGCCTTTTAAAGGAAAAGAATTCAGTGCCATCTAGTGGGGGAGGGGATCGAGCAAGTCAGGGTGCTGCCCATTCCCAGGGAGCTATACTTCTAATCCTGTTATTCAACAGGGAGAGATGACCCTCAGTATTTCCCTGCTCTCTCTGTGATCTTCACCTCCCCAGAGGTGATGCTTAATTTACATGGGCTCCAGCCTTCCTTCTTTGAAAAGAATCACCTACTGAAGCCACAGGAGCTCGTCCTAGTGTTGTATTACCTGAAGCAGTACTGGCTCTGGAGGCAGTTCGCTGCCTTAATTACAGGATTTCAAACACAAGACAGTAATCAAACCAAACATAGATATAACAAATTATGTCTGCTAATATTTTTTATCATTCCAGTGCACCTTGGATACCGGTGTACGTGAATCCTCAGCACGCCAGCCCTTCTAATAACACAGCCATAAAAGATGCTACCATAGAAGCATCTTATGATAACTCCCACAAACATTTGACCCATCATTCAAACAGATTTTGGGTATTCAGGTGACTCAGAACAAAGCAGAGGCTCTATAAAGGAAGATCTGAACCACAAAACACCATGTAAAAGTTTGTAATCTAAATCCTAGGCATTAACCAGCTGTCGATGTCCCTTCTATTTTTTTTTTTTTTTTAATAGAAAAAGAGTTTTTCAGAGGGAAGCATCAGGCAGCTGCATAAACATGGACTAGCTACACAGACCTACACACATGGAAACACAGAGAATGGGCACACACTCGTGTGTAGCTGTGCACACACTGATATCTAACTGCACACGACAGCACCTGGCTGGATGTCCTCTGCCCTCCCCACTGGCAACTCCCAAAAGAGATTAGTTCTGCTCTCTCTAAAATAAATTTAAAAAAAAGGCAAACCACCAACATTTGGATTGCAAAGTCAAGCAAGTTAATGAATGCCAGATTTAAGATCACCCGTGGAACTTTAATTTGCCCAGCATGCAAACACACTATGATACAATCTTTAATAACATGATTTCTGTTTCCATGGGTCTCCCATTTTTTACAGTGCAAAGGATGAATGTTGCTCACTTAATGAACACTATTCAAATTTTCTCCTATCCTTATCATCCAATGTGTGGTGCATGTAGTATTTATTGCAGAGCATCCAGATCTTGCACTGCATACAGAATGATTAATTTCCTCATGAGCTTTTCCATAGTGGTGCTCTAATTGTAGTGTTGGAGGGCTGGGGTTTTTTTACAAACATCAAGGAACTTATCTTCACAGCTCCCTGCTGAGGGACAGAGATAAAAGGCAGTATTTTCAAACATGTCAGTGTATTTTGGGTACTCTATTAAAGAAGCTTAGAACCTAAACTTCCAGAGGACTTAGCACCTTCCTTCCTCAGAGAATAGCTCACAGACCCCCTGGCTCTAGACACAGTGGACAGTATTTCCACCAATTAGTGCATGGGTGACTGCAGCTGGCTACACAGAAAATGGGGACCACATGGACAGAAGTTGGGAAGAATGTCATTTTTTTGAGTCACCAAGCTTCATAACAGTAAATCTCACAAAGGGTGAAATAAAATCCAATTTTCAATTTCAATTCAAATGCCCATGACCATGATTTTTCTTACCCATATTCATCTGCTAGGCTCACTACACAGCCTCCAATCTGTCCCCCAAACAGCCACCATCTCAGGACTGCAGAGTCCTGGTTCATCTGCCATGAACGGAAAGAGAATGTGGGCAGAAAGCAGGACGTGATCATGTATTTTACCTCACGACCATCAGTCACAAGTGAACGGCACTCCACGGGCAATCTTTATTCTCGTGTTTTCTTAGAGTCTTGATTTACTGATCTGGAGTTGTGATGAACAGGGGAAGCACACACGAGCTGAGTCAGAATTGATATGGGGTCAGGAGCTGAATGGAGTGTACCATCAAAAGAACAGATTTGGTTTTGGAGGAAGCAAAATGAATTGCGGGGCAGAAGTCAGGAGGACAGGTAGGTGAGAAGTCCTATATCATATTTTTCAATAAAGCAGAGGGAATGGCCAACACTAAATGGCCTCACACAGAGACAGGTAAAGGATAGCACACAGATAAAAAGAACCACAGTATAATGTTGTTTTTCCAAAGACAAAACAAAAGACTGGTGGCTTTCCACTGAAATTGCTTCCTCCTGTGAAAACTTACTCTTCACAATTTAGCTGTCAACTGTCAAAACCACATCACTGTGAACAAGCTAAGGCTGCACTGTGGACACCGCTATGTATGATAATCACTGCTCCTCATAAGAACATCTCCAAGAATGCTTTTAAGCTCAGATGAAACAAGGATGAACTATTCTAAACAAAATTTTTCCCCAAACTGCCCGGCGTGGACATCATGCTTGGAGAAAATGTCAGCCCAAGCAGCTAAACTGTAGCAGAGCTATAAGGGACTGAAAACAAGGCCAGGTCGGCAAACTCAGCCTAGTGAAGAGATTATCCCTGCACCCCTGCACCACCTCCACACAGCCCAACTGTCCATGGGCACTGTGGTGAACTGCAGAAGGACCAGGGAGATATCGCTCCACCTTTGAAGGCACTGCCAACAGCTTTAGTTTTTTTCAGCCAGGTGATAGGATCTAAATGTAGATCATGCCACATTTAACATGTTGAGTTCTAAAGTAAAATACTCAGGAAAGCCACTCCTGTCTCTTCAGTCCTGAGTAAACACTCCAGTGCTTCCAATAACAGAGGAAAAAGAACAGATTTAAGAAAAGGCCTAAGCTGTACAGGTGTAAGCCGCTATAGAAAGAGAAAGTTCTGGTAGGAGACAACTCAGTTAAAACACAAGGGCAATATTTAGCCCTCAAGGCTCTTTCAAATTCATCTCCCTACAACAGAAAACAGATCTTAGCCCTGGCTTTCACAAGCAGAGATTCAGCTCCAATCTGCTGCTCTCTGAGATCACAGCAGCCACTGTTTATTGTCCTGTTTATTGTCTTGCCAGCTTGGTAGTCAACATCTTCATATTCTACAGCTTCTTCTCCTCTGAGCTTTCACACGAGCAGACCTGTTCCCCCAAAAGCCTCACTAAGAGGATTGCTGTTTCATACAAGCCCATCTCTGCTTCCCCCTGTTTACCTTTTGCATACATCAAGCCCAGCCCCCCACCCAAAATCCTGCTACAGGAAAAACCCATTGCCTGCTGCAGCGAGGAAGGTGACATTGCTCTGAACGCACGAGTTGTACAGCAAGGTCACTTGCTGCCTAAAGCCAGCTACAAAAGCAACATGGCTCTCAACATCACCACCATTGGGCTCAGCTGAAAACAGGAGATATCACTTCATTAAAATTCATAGATCTTGTGACTCTTATAGAAATAGCAAGAAGAATCCAGGATGGCAGAGACAAGATATTAGGGCCAAAGAGTACTGGCTGAGAGCAAAAACTCAGACTCCTGTCTGCCAAAAATAAGCATATTTGGTAAGAAGTGGCTTTTATTCTTAAAGTTACATCTAACACATTGATCTTCAATATATTAAAGCCTGATTTATTCTGATTTTTCTGTAGTGCATCAATATGTAGTTCATATAGGCAGCCTAATATGAAGGTGCATCTGCAGTACTGTAAGTTTGCTTGACGTGGCAAGTCACACTGTACAACCTTTCCTAAACTTCTGACAGATTTCAGAATGCATTGTTCATTCCCAGAGAGATGTTTGGACATGGTTTCTATCAGCAGTGTTTTGTGAAGCAATCCAGTGAAAGGCAGAGCCCCAGCCTCTGTAGATGGATAACATGGTGTTTCACTGTGAGCATATCACACCTGTGATTGGCTCCCAGCTACCAATTCAATTTGTTGCTTCTTTGAGTCACAAAAGAAAAACAAGGATTAGTTAAAAATCAGAATTCATCAATCATAAGAAACCATCACAGAAGCAACTGGAGAGAAAACCAGTAACCAAAACAAAAACCAGCACCTGCTTGGAAAAACTATATTCTCTAAAAGCACTCCTTCATTTTGGAGCATGACTCAGAAGCAAGACCTCAATCTTCATCTATTCTATTCGGCTGCGAAGTCCCAGCACAGCAGATTCATTTAAACAAATTTCTTTTAAAAAGGTGTATACAAATATATTATGTGCTGCTGTAAAAGCAGCTGACATCTAGGATGATAAACTCTCTATTTAGACACAAGCATGCTGACATCTTCAACAGTTTTGCATTTACTTCTCTTCATTTATTATCACCAAGTGTATTTGCATCGAAATAAAGTTGTTGGTTCTTCAGAGTTCATCCCTTTGTGCAGTTCATTTCCCCCCGTCGAGCCTTAGAACTGTGATATCACAATTACACCTCGTACTCCGAAGTTGTTCCAGGGAGAACTGCTGGGCCATGAAAGACGGGAATTTATTCCCCTTTGCTGCGAAGGCCTTCAGTGAGTACCCACCAAAGAAGAAACCATGGGGAGTACCAAGCTTCAGTGACCATACCCTGATCCCACATGATAAAGAAATTGGCCTGCAAGAAGTTACTTCTCTTGTTTCCAGAGAAATAATGTTTCCAGGACTGAGGAACAGAATTTCCCAAGGACAAAAAAAATGAAAGAAAACCAGAAAATTTGGGACTCGCAGAGATAAAGCCTGAAGAAGGAATTTTTCTCAGGAAAAAGGGAACAAATGTCCAGAAAGCACGTGTAGGAGCATGACTTACTCAGCCTGGGTACTAGCAAGGTCAGAGAGAAAAAACTGAACCAAAAAAAGCCTCTGCAGAATGCTTCCACAGGCTGAAGCAACTGAGGCTGAGAAGTGCGTGCAGGACTGATTATGATTCTCTAGACAGGCAAATTCCAAAACAGAGAGCAGCTCTGGTTACATAACTAACATCAGCCTCATGTCAACCACCAGGACTGCAGTGAAGAACTCCAAACTAAAACCAAAAAAACTATCTGTTTCCATAACTCTGCCTTCAAAAGACTCTGTGAGGGGGAAAGGTTGATCGATGATGTTTAGGTCTACAAAGAGCACTACTGAAATGACTGGCTACCTGGCAGTCCAGCCAGATCTTGAAAAATCTGCTGACCTACAAATCAAGGCAGTCAGAGTGGCTAACCAGAGTGTTCCCAAAGACCTAACAATGTATCCCATGCTAAGCACTGGTCAAGATACCCCAAGACAAGAAGGGACCTAGACCAGGAAAACATGGAGAGAAATCTCCATTGAAATGCACCATAAAGGTCAAGAGGGAGATACAATATCAGAGTCTGCTGAAACTCAGGGGAACCACCAGATCACAAACCCAAGAGGTCTAGATCCAAGACAGTATCTTGGAAAGAGTTCAGCTTGAAGAAACAGAAATGTGAACTCAAACAGACCCAACTAATCTCCTTGGATTTTCTGTTTAAGAGATTGATGTATTCCTGAAAATTCTATTGCTGGAACATTTTTATTCACTCTGTTTTCACACTTGGTCAAACAGAATTAGAGATGAACAGCTTTTTGACCCTATTTGAAGCCTTGGTGGATGTCCTTTCAAATGAGGGTTGCAAGGAATGATGGAAGAGAAACTACAAGAGCTTTTATCAGCAGTGAGCCAGATGTCTCCTTTATTTCTTCTCTTTTTGCTGATTCTGTCATCTTAATATTTTTCCCTTTTTTTCCTCCCCTCTGCAATACTCTGTTCCAGCCAAAAAAGATGTGTCTTTGTTACTGTTGCCTTTAAAAGTTTTATGTGCATGTTGTTAGCAAAGTAACAACAACACTTCAGTAGTATGTTTTTCACTAGGGGAAGATGAAGCATTTTCTAAGACAATTATTTTTCACAACCCATTTCTGAAGCAGACATTATTTTCCCCAGTTTACAGAGGGATGAAATGGCAGATGGGTTAATTAACTTGCTTAAGGTCATCCAGTGAGTTAGCAGTGAAGCTGCCAAAAAAACCCCAAGATTCAACAATTCCCATTCCCAGCCTAACCACTAAGAAATATCCCTTCTTCTCAGTCTTAGGTACTTCATTGAAATCTACCACTGACCATTTATTCTGACATATTACTGAACTACAAGTTAGTCAGTCTAAATGACAAACACGTGTGTGGAGATCCACAGCATCCTCCATCCCTCGCCTGCTCAGCCTCGTGCAGCGCCCGCTACGCCGGGCAGCTCATCTTCCATTAGAAATGGCTGTGTTACAGTTCTCCTGCAGGACTGCCAATATCATTTCAGGCATCACTCTGAGGGCACTGCACGAGAGACAAACGGCACTGGCTCTCTTTCCCCAGGAGGAGGGAAGGCTGCCTCGACAGCCCGGCTGTTGGGGAAAGCAATAAACTCAAGATGCCAAGTGGCTTTGAAAAATAATTTCTGTTTTTCTCTCATGCTGCATCTCCCTCTCAAGTGCTCCCAGTGTTAGATAGCTGGAGCAGCTATCTAACATTTAACAGTATTTAACAGTGACATCTCTGCGGATTTTGCTCTGGCATTAGTTTGATGAGTTACTTTAAAGTCAAAATACCCTTCAAATGCCCACCCAAAGTCTGTCAGTCTCTTAAAACTACACATTCTCTCCAGAGGGATTTGCAATGCAGATGTCTCCGTGGCTCAGCACGAATTGCTGTGCAACAAAATACAGTTGAAGTTTGCCAATTAATCATGAACACATAACGAATAACAAATTATTTCTAAACACGTATGTAGCCAATGCAGCTTTAACAAATGCTCAGAGGGTCCTTCTACTTACTCAGACAAAGATGATTTTGTTCCCTGATGTCAGCATTTATAAGAAGAAAATGTTAGAGATCATCTTACGGCACGATAGTTTTAAACATAAGACTTAGGAGTGAAGTTGATCACTTTGTCGTACAGGTACTACTCAAATGCCTCATTTCCAAGATACAAGTTCAGACTCTTCTTCCCTCTAAATGTCAATAAACAAGCACCAATGAGCAAACTGTCACCCTGATGTTTTTTCTTTCTGGGCATACCTTTGCCCTCTCAGGACAAACAATGGATCAAGTGTTACATTTTGTCAAAATTTTGCCTTAAAGGTGTCATTCAGTTATGACTAAAATACATCCACCAGATGAATTAACCAGATAAATATTTCCAGATCACTATTGATCAAATAATGCAATTCCAGGCAAAATTACTGCCAAATATTTGTAAAAAGGTCTTTATTGTACTTTATCATGAGGTCTCTTCCTCATTTTTTTTTCTTTTTTGCTGCTTTGCATGTATTCCATGCATGTCTCTCCACTCCCTTGATTTCTTTCCTCCACAACAGCCTCTGTACAGAGAATGCCCATGTTGTCTCCTACCCCATGTCATCTCACTCTCCTTCAACTCCTTTCTAGGGTTTCCAGCTTTTTCACTCACCCATCTCCCACTGATTTTCATGCAAATAAATGCTAATGAGTCCAAACACTTCGCTCTGCTTGCAACAAAGCGCTCAGGAAGATCTAAAAACTTGTTCATAGAATTCAGCTCATCACAAACCCATTGCTGTAGTCAGCCACTGCTGTGTCCTTCCATTCCCTGTTACTATCAACCCTTAGCACGACAAGTCTAATTTGGACTGTGAAGACCTCAGAGTGGGGCTGTTGAGTTTACAGTCCCTGGCAGAATCTAGGGGGACACAGTGCCCCAGATAAGGTGAGCAAGACCTTTCTGGCTCCACAGATTGCAAACCAGATCATTCTCTGTCTCTGCAAATTTGCAGATGTGTTGAGTCGTTGCTTTGTTGACTGATGTGACCCTGATTTCCCACCCTGAGTGTCTGTACACTGCCTTACCGGCACGCTGACCCTGGCCAGGTGCTCTGCAAGCAATTCTCCTCATAACCACAGGAGCAACAGTGCTACAGTGACATAAACAGGCTTTTGCAACTGCATATTTTTACTCTGATTTAATAATAATAATAATGGCTGGCGGGAGAAACAACTGAGAAAAAAAGGCAGAAAAATTTAACTAATGCAGACCTGTTCATATCTGTGCTTCCAATCACACCAAAAAAGCCATGCTGGAGCCTGCAAGTGCAGGCAGCAACAATACTTTGAGGGAAAGAGGAAGATGTTTTCCAGTGGCCTATATGCCAATTTTCAGAGTGTGGGTAACATGCACATGGAGTATTTTCATTGTTGAGTAAGAATGAGATCGTGTCGCTGTTGCAACACAGACGGCGAGGAAAAATGAAGGGCCAAGCCGGGGAGAAGGCTGAGAGAAAGTGAATTATTTATTTAATTACAGGCTTATTTAAATGACCCTCACATTGGTATATCGCAAAAGATCACTGGTCTCTGGTCCAGCCACCTCTCCAAGAGATTGGCTGGACTTCACAACACCCATTTTCAAAATATTTTCTACTTAGGTTCGTAACAACTCTACATACAAACAACACCTGCAAGATGTTTAGAAAACCATCTTGCTTGTTTGCGTGAGAACCAACAACTTTCTCAGAGAATACTTGCAAAATGCTGGATTTTTCCCTGCCAGCAGCTTTTCAGCATCCACAAGATCAAACTGATGTAATTACTGAATCAGGCAGGATAATTTACCAAAAGGAACATTAAAATACTTTGCCCCAATCCTTTAACATAAAGAAATCTGAAGACTGAGAAGGTAAGAGTGTGTCTGAAACCACCATCATTATTTTAGAGATGCAGAGACAGTAACTTGTTCCAGCTAACCCCGTTGAGGAGGGGTGGAATGGAGTGGGGATGGCTGCAGAGAATCAGGCTGCTTATCCCTCCAATGTACCAGAAGTGTGCTCAATTTGAAGCTGTGTGAGGAAAAAGCCCCACTAGCCAGAAGCCATGTCTCATTACACTTTCTAAAAACTCATTTTCTACAACAGAAGTTATTCCAGTCTGCGTGGAAGATGTGTTTTTGAACTCATAATGTTTAAAGAACTTAATCATGGAACAGAAAGAGAGTGGTAGTTTAGGAGCCAGCAATCGTAATTTGATTATAGCAAGGACAGTTGTTATAACAAGGAAAAAGGACAGTCCCAGTCAGGAAAATTCCCTCTCTCTCTCTCTCACACACACAGACAGTTCGGAAAGACCTTCTCCATCAAGATGGGAGAAATGATGAGAAAATTGCGATTCAAAAATAGAGACAGAAATGTAAATGAGAATACTTATGATCTTACTCCAGAAAGTCGTGATTGCTTAATTAACAAAATGGCCAATTTTGGCTGAAGGACAACTTTGTCTCGGCAGCAGGGTGAAGGAAACACTCAGAAGTTAGAAGTATGGTATAGAACAACATAGAAAGGCAAAAATATAGGAAAAAAAGGTGTTCTGATAATACAAAATATGAAGAGTACAGAAAATGCATAAGTGGTGTGACTACAGAAAGCAAAATGAGGAGTGCAACAATGCTGATGCATGTCTAGAGATGGAAAAACAGCACAGAAATGGCAGAAATGCAAAAAAACTCTATTTCCTCCTTAGAAAGATTAAGGAAGAGGCACTTTTCTTATCTAGTAGGAAAAAATAAAAAGAAGCACTTTTCAGTCCATTAGTCAATAATGAAAACGGTAAGCAAGATCTACTTGAGCAAACATTTTAAAATTAGGATATCTAGAGAACTTTTAGATGACAGTGTTTGAATAACTGGCTAAAGAAATTCTATGAATGTTAATTCTTAATAATCACAGAATCATAGGAAGGCTTGGGTCAGAAGGGACCTTGAAGATCATCTAGTTCAAATCCCCTCCCTGCCAAAGGTAGGGACACCTTCCCCTAGATCAGGAATATAAAGGAAATTACAGGATCATGCCAACACTCAAAAAGGACAAGAAAGGGGACTGGGCTGCCCAGGCCATGAGGCTGCTCTGCCTGTGACAAGCATGGAAAAGGTGATAGAAAATTAATCAAGGAAGAATGACAGAATAACAATTTGTTCAATGCTTGGCAGAATCTGCTCTCCTAGAAAACAGGCCAAGCCAGACAAACCCAATTTCTTCCTTCAATGGCATTACACGTTTGGCATATAAATGCAATCACATAATTGTCCTTTACTCAGATGTTTGCACAGAGTCTGATTTAGCACCTCCTGGCACTGATTAAAAATTAGCATAAATCAAGCACAGGGAAAGCTCATGTCTAGTGGGATTGGCAGTGGCCAAAGGGGTGCCAGGGGAAGTGCAGCAGAGTCAGGCTCCCATCGCTGTGCCTCAGGGACTCCCCTGGGCACGCACCCCTCTCCAGGTTTGGGGCACAAAGGTGAGTGACCAACTCACCAACTTCACCAGTATCAAGAGACAAAGAGGACACTTGTGCTGAAAGACTGCGATTGTGCAGGTAAATTTGCCAAGGCAGATATATTTGTGCAGCTGAATAACCATCCTTGAAAACGAGCAACAGGATGGAAGCAAAAGTTATGAGGGGAAGGACTGGCAAGGAGCACAGGAGACATGCGCCCTGAATTTGGAGTAGAGAAACAATCTCTCCAAGTGGTTTGGAGAAACAGTGAATGACAAACATTTGTTGCTCCCAAACTTTTCCTTTCATCTGTTTTCAGTAAAATTAGATTTTGACATTTGCCCCAGTTTGCAGCCTGGTCAAGGCCCTGAGTGAAGACACCCGGCTTTCAGCTCTTTATGTAAACTCATGCCTTCTCTCAAGGGTCAAACTTGGTTTAATTAATTTGAACACATGTTCTCATGGAGCGAGGCTGCTGACTGGAAGTGTCGGTGTGGACATTTCACACCACCCTTCCCTGGCAAAATCATAGAACAAGGCTCTACGCAGACTTGTCACCAGCTTTTAATGAGGATATCCGCTTTTCTCATTTCATCATTAGATTTAAGCGTTTAACTACAAAGCTGCTTACATTAGAGAGGGGGGAAAAAAACTGAAAGAGACGAAGTCAGAATGAAAACGTTCTGGACGCGGGAGGGTGTGACCCTCTCACGGTGTGTGGCATTTTGGGTTGTACTGCGCAAAGAGCTGGAGGCGATGATTCTTGTGGGTCACTTCCAACTCAGGATATTCTGTGATCCCGTGATTCCAAGACCGCGGGGAACAGCACCCGACGAACACTCACCGGCGGCAGAGACGGAGGGGAAAGAGCGCAATGAGAAAGAGAATGAGGACGAAGATCCCGCCCTTCGCCGCCCGTCCCGCCCCTCACGTCACCCGTGCGCGCCGCCGCCCCTCCGGCAGCGCCACCGCTCCTCCGGCCGCGCCACCGCTCCTCCGGCCGCGGGTCAGCGCGGGGTGAGCGGGGCAGTAGCGGGGCAGTAGCGGGGCAGTAGCGGGGCAGTAGCGGGGCAGTAGCGGGGGTACCGGGCTCCAGGGTGCCGGGCGGGGCCGTGTCCCGGGGAGCCGCAGCCCTCGGGCGCGTCCCGGCGCTCCGCTCCCGCAGGGAAGCGGGGCCTGCGCGGGCTGAGGCGGCGCCGCGCCCGCCGCGGGTTGACCTCCGTGGCGGCCTGGTCTTCCCCGTGTGCTCGTGGGAAAAGCAGAACTAATGCGGGGCAAAGAGCGCATACCTGGCGTGTTCCAAGTGAGAAAGGAGCGGTCTGAAACAAGCTGGTGGATCGGGAATAAAAAATAACCTAGCCCGGGACGGGAAAGCTTGGCTTTGGGTGGGAGTAGGGAGCCGGGAGCAGGTGGAGCGGCAGCACTGAACACTGGTTTTGGTTAAGGTATGTTAATTGCCAGAGGGGGATCCTGAAGATATCATTGCTGGAGGTGACAGTAACGAAAGTGCTCTGGTAGCATCTCACAGAATCACCGTAGAGCAGGGTTTAGGTAGCTCTGGCTCTTAGGAGTCTGCAGCCTTTGCTTCTCTCTCAAATGTTCTTAGTCGGGCAAGGATTAATGGAGGGCTCCAGGCTTGGCTTGGGATGTTAAGATTCCTTTAGCCATTCGGAAGTGAAAATCAGGTTCCTCAGACCACAGGTTTGCGTTGTTCAGGAGCTAAAGGTATTCTCCTTTTAAGGCTGCAGTAAGTAGAGATTAAGGAAGTTGTGTGTTTGAGTCTGGTGATGAAGAGACTCTTTCAGAGTCATGTGATGAAGAATTTGGGGGACAATTTGTTGCTTTGTCTCTAAATGTAGGAATTAGTTCTGAAACAGATGATTTAGCCAAACTTAGTGATTATTTCCCCGTGTAATAGATGCTGAAGTCGAAATGCTGCCCTGCAATCATTTAAGAGCTTCTGTCTTCTCGTACTAGGCCTACTGCCTTAGCTTGAGGTCTCTGATGCTTTGCCTTCTCTTTTGTTACTTTTTCCATTATTCTCTCTTCTCAAATTACTTGTATTATTTTCATGCTTGATTTTTTCCCCTGCTTCCTTTAGAGTGCTTTGCTAACAGGAGTAAATCAAAGCAGGTCCTCCAATGGGCAGGTATATGTAGGTGAGATTATGAATACTTCAAATTCGTGTTATTAAGCAATAGGCTCTGTGTAATCATACTGAAGTGGACTTAGCACTGTCTGGGTGATTACTTTTATCCATGCTCTGTAATTTGTTATGCTCATCTTCCGGAATCAGCTGTGCAATATTTTTTAAAACAAGAATTTTAAACTTTAACCTCAGTGTAATGCTCTTGAATGAACCTGCTTCATTTGTCTGAAGACTTATGTTATCACTCATTCAAAAATGCAAAGTACAGGCAAGATACAACTTCAAATACAGGATTATGGGATTCCTGTTCCTGTCTGCAGGAAGGTCCGCTGCAAAGAAAGAGTAATGAAGACTTAAAATGGGGAGAGTTCAGAAGGCTGAGAGAGCATCCTTGTCATGCTACTTTGAGAGAGTGGATGTTGCCTGGTGGCCTAGTAACAATGGTTTTGTTTTCAGGGCATTTTTGTTTTGGAGTTCTTTAGGTGAGAGATAACTAAAAGAATGGGAAGCTGCTGATGGATTTTCTTGGAAAAAAGAATCTGGCATGGGAAAACTACTTTTTTCCTTTCAAAAAGAACAGTTATCATGAGAGACTGAAAAGAGAATGGAGGAAAAGCTGATGGAGATGATCAAGGGAAGGGAATTGAGATGGGAAAGATCTGTGTGATTCATGTAGAGAAACATGATTTATTTATAGGCCATTGTTTTTAGATGGATTATAACAATGTTTTAAATAGGGTGAGAAATTTTCATGAAGAGAAACTTCCAGGTTGCTTTCTCTGTATGTTCAAGTGGTGCTTTACCTTGAGCTTGCATAGCACTTGGTTGTATTGCACAGGTGCTGTTTTTGGCAGAGCTCACACTGTAATTGTTCCTGTGGCTGGAGTTTAAGGGTTGTCTTTAGCAAGCTGAGTGGGATCTGCTAATAAACCATGCTAGCCATGGCAAACTGTGGTGCAGTGTAGCTCCTTTTGTAGTTGGTATTGCCATCTGTAGGCTGGGAATTGTACCTGAATGCATGTCTGTGTTCTTCATATGCAGGATTACATACTAAGGATTAGACTGATTTTCTGCAAGGAATGTGTGCTGTCAAATGAGTGATCCGTGTATGATGCATTGTTTTGTTTGTCTTCATTCTGGGATAGCTTGTTCTGCTCAGCCATCTTAAGAGTTGTGGCTCTTGTGTTTCCTTTTGCAGGAAGGTCCGTCTGTCTGTGTGTGCCCACCCTTCCTTGGGAGATGTCCAACGTTTCCAGCTATGCCCTGCGCATGGCCCGGCTGAGTGCCCAGATATTTGGTGAAGTTGTCAGGCCAACTGACTCCAAATCCATGAGAGTGGTGAAGCTGTTCAGCGAGCAGCCCCTGGCCAAGCGGGAGGAGGTGTACAACTGGTACCCCCCTCACAACACCTACTATGCCCTCATGAAGAAACTCCGCTACTTTGGGCTCTACAGGTACTTCCTGGGCTTGTAGGGTGGGAGCAGGACTGGAGATGGGAAAGGGGTGGGTGTGGGTCTTGTTGCACTTGTTTTCCTCAAGGGAAAGAGGAGAAATGTTTATTTCTGAATATGGTGCGTATGGAAATAGGCACTTGATGGTTGCAGTGAGGGCAAGGAGAGCAAAGTGTATGCTGTCTAACTTTTACCAGAATTGGAACCTTTTGTGTGAAAGACTTGAGGTGTAGTTGTGGGCAAGCAGTTACCTAAGAAATAATTCCTGCTTTGGCTTTGTGAGGAGGAGAAGAAAGCTTTCTCATAGACAAGAGATGGGTCTGTAGTTCTGAATACGGCAAATGAATGTGCTACAAAGATGTGATGTTAACACCAGTCTTACCATATATTTCTCAATCATTCTAATAAATGAAATTTAGAAGAGAAGGAAAGCCTCTGTTAGGCCAGAGGGCCTTTTTATTCTTTAAAATAAATTGAGTTAAATTAAATTCAAATGTGATTTAAATAGTCTTGTTAATTCCAGCTTTATCCAAACCAGTTGTCTAATTTCTAAATGAATTTCCACAGTCTGTAGCAGGGAGAATTGCACTGCCGAAGAACATTGGCAGGAGTCAAATGCAGTTCTTTTACTTCAATCAGCTAACACTAAAAAAATCACTTCACTTAAAAGTGAAGCTGCAAACCCTATATAGTCAAAACAGATTACCTGTTGCTAGTATGACAATACTAACCATCAAGGATTGCATCCAGGATGCTCTTGATTTAGGTGGGTGTGCCAACACTTTCTAGAATGGTTGTTGGTTTACACAGAAAGCCTCAGTGTGATGCTAATGTTCTTTACTCTTCTCCGTCCCCTATTAAGTTCCTTCTCTAGCTGCTCTGTATACAGAGAGTTGGTGGAGGATCAGGCTTGCAGCTCAGAAATGTGTAATGAAGAATCATAGACAAACAGGGCCGGTAATAAATCACAGGCTTTTTGTTTCTATTTAGAGAAATTGTGTTTGAAAATAGCAGTGCAGCAATCTTAGGCCACATAGGATGCAGTTACGATTTCTGAAAATCACTTTGCACTAAAAAATGCCGGGACAGATTAATAGAACTTACTAGAACATGATTGAGGATTAATTATCTCTGCCAGCTCCTTCATCCTCCTTCCTGTTTTATTCTCTTACGAAGATTCTAGCGGTACTGATGTCCTCTTCGTAACTCATTCCTGAAGTCACCTGAGAGCAGTGCCCTGTGCTGTAATTACTGCTCAGCACGGCCCTGTTTCCTTAGGAGCTAATGACCTGAGCACAGGAACACAATGTGCTGTGGCTACCCTGCTGAGCTGGATAACAAGGGGGAAATTCTTATTCTTGTCTCTTGCTGATTTTTGCGTCTCACTGCTCCTTTAAACAAAGGGGATCAGTAAGTGCAATTGAAATAATACATCTGTGCACACACCATTTGTTGCTGAAAAGGACAACCCTGTTGGTTCTGAAAGTATCAGAGGAAATCTCTCATGTTATTATTCGGTGATACTGCCAGCAATAACATGGAAAACATGGCAGCAATGGACTTCATGGTTAAAAAAAGTTTTGATTTTTGTTTTTTCAAATTAGCATATAGTTCAAAGAACCTTTCGCATCTCTCCATCTCAAGAAAAAGAGTAAACTTTTTTCTTTCTTCACCATCTAGGGATGAGCATCAGGACTTTAGGGAGGAGATGAGACGGTTGAAAAAGCTCCGTGGGAAGGAAAAACCAAAGAAGGGGGAAGGAAAGAGAGCTCTCAAGAAGAAATAGTGCTGTTTGAACAGTGTAACTGACTACTCTGGAAGTGCTGGGGAACAGCTGGAGAAGGCTTGGCCTGTGAGCTGCGTGTGGGGCACAAGAAACACACTGTGAAATAGTGGACTCCACCTTGGGAATGCACTTGGGTCTTTGAAGTTTTACTGGTTTTGAATTTCTGTACTTTAAATATACTGTATATTCTAACACAGTAATAAAAAAGTGCTCAGTGTTTTTCTTGAAACTGTTGTAGCTCTTTCAGTGTTTTTCTTGATCTGGAAATCTTTTTCATTGTCTGTTTTACTTTCTTGTATTAATATCAACACTGTTTTGCATGTGGCCACAACAAACCCAAGGATTCCTGCTTCTGCTGCTGCTTGTCAATCTAACCTGTTACAATGAGTTTCATTTCAGGTAGTTCTAGTGCTAATTTTTTGTTTTTAAGTGTTTTAAGTTGCTGTTACACTCTGTTGTTCTCTGCTTTTCACTGGACAATACTTCCCAGACCACTGCCTGCCCACAGCACTCTGATTGTACCCTAAATTTTTAGATGCTACAACAGAAGAGGCTGAAATCTTAATTAACTAAATCCATATAATAATGGAACTATTATATGCAATAATGAAATTTAAAATATTTTTATTACAGAAAACTTATTTTGATTGCCTGGAAGACATGTATGAAACACTACCTAAGAGGATGAGCATTTTTATTAGCATTCAGGAGGGGTTTTAGCACTAGGCTTCTTTGGTTACTAATATTAATGATTGGTGGATCTACGTAAATTTGTAGCAGCTCTACCTCACCAAGGTTATTAATTGAAGAGGTGCTGATTGTGTTAAAAGGTGTTTCTGGTGAGCTGCATAGTCCTTGTTCAGCGTCCTTACTTCATGTTACCTGCTTTTCTAAGCTCTAAGAGAAGCTGATTTTAGGAAATCTGCAGTGTTGTGGGAGAAGCACCTGAGCACTTACCACAGTAAAAAAAAAAGCTGTAAAAGTTAATATTTTATTTGTGTACTGCAGTGCTAAGTTTCTCTCTTATTGTAATTTTAAATACTTTTAGTAACTTAGAGCTTTTGCTCAGTTCTAATGTGCTTAAGACACATTAGAACACAGATTTTTGTGTTCCATGTGTTGTGTGTGGGTTGTGATCTGTGTGGTACTGAAGTAGCCACAGGCTGTGATGTGCCCTCTGAGAAGTTCTTGGTTCCTGGGACACGTGCATGCAGCTGAGGGGAAGGGGGTCTGGTTCCCCTGAATTCATCTTTGGGAAGAAGGGCAGCATGGAGTTGCATAATAGGAATGGGAATATCCAAGTAGAAAGGTTGCTGCTGCCTGACACTTTCTGGCTATGAGTGTGAGAGGTGAAGTTGTTCAGTTGCTTGCTTGGGTGAAGAGAAAGACCCATTCTGCACCTCTTCAGCAGAGCTCCTGCAGCAGCTCTGCACAGCCCTTGATGCCTTCTAAAATTAAATCCAAGATAAATAAAAGTGTTTTCCCTGCTATTTAAGATGAAAAATCAACAGCATCTCTTCTGGTGCTGTGAAACACTTAAAGCTTTCATGGTATGAACGTGCAAGAGACCAAAAGTGTGCATGCATCAAAAAGGGAATTGTGGTTCTGTAAAGGAAGTATGCATGGCCTTAAACTTGGTGTGTGGGGGGATTTACACATATATCAATATATAAAATACTTACACAACATGGTGAAACTGATGGAAGTGCCTGTGAAGAAAGAGATGTGAGACAAATGGACCGAACTGTTTATTTTCCTTTTTTTTTCCTGCAGCATTTAAAAAAGCAAATGCATGGAAAAAAAAAAAAAAAACACTTCCTGAAAAAGTATGAGTACAAGAGAGGTTGCCCTGCTAAATTTTTCATTATTTTTCTGCCATAGCACTCATTTGCTAGAACTTGGTCTTTTCAAAAATGGCCGTTCCCATCCCCTAGGACTTCACCCTAAAATAATGATGACTCAGCCAGAATTGGAGCATGTCCTAGTGTTAGTATAATCCATTGCTTGCTGGGAGCATTAGCATAACTATTTTGTTCCAGAAAATACAGCCTTCTCTCCATAGCTGGGATAGAAATAGGCACTTTCCTGCCTCCCTCCTAACCTGTGCTCTGTCATTTAGGAGCAGGCATGCCCTGAAGAAGGCTACATTTTGTGAATCACAGGGACTAGACAGACTGGGAGCCAACCCTGAAGCATCACATGAGGTATCAATGCAGTAGGTGCATTTAGGAGAGGAAGGAGAGTTCCAGCCACGTTCTGAAGGGTAAGGATAGGAACACTTATGCTTTACACAGCTATTAGTATAATGGTGTTTTATGTACATCCATTTTATGTACAAATAACCAAGTTCAATTAGATCTTTATTTTTGGCTTTCCCCTTAATTTTTTTTTTCACCATTGAAACTGCTGCGTCTTGTTACAAAATTCACTCTTTTCCTGAAGAGTGTGAACTAAGTGCCCTCAGAAGATGTTTAGATGTATGTTTTAATTCTTGATCGGAATAAACCTGGTTAGCTGACCTCCAAGGGACTAACTGAGAGTAAAAACTAACCTCTCCCCAGTCCTGAGCAGCTTTATTAAGTGCCACTGTTTCCTTATTTTGCAGTGCTTTAGCTATGCCTGTCTTTAATTAGACTCTGGTATGATGTATTCATAGCTGCTGAGCACTGCTGTGATAATCACAAGCTATTTTGTAAACAGGCTGACCCAGTTGCTGTATATATCCTATAGGGAGCGCAGCTATGGCCAGAACCTCTCACTATTGCAAGTCCTGCAGACAGGCAGAAGCTCGCTTGCATGTGACTGTACTTTGTAATGGTGGAAGGGAGAAAACCCTGTCTTGCTTTCTGGCAGAGGTACCAGTGTGTTAAAATATTTGTGCTCTGCTCAGAAAAGTAATAACTTGAAAAAAGTTCCTCCTAATGTGGAAAGAGTCCGTTCTACTTATTAAAACAGCATGCTGGGTGTTTACACAGCTCAGTGAAATGCACCTGAGTTACTCTAAGGTTTTAGATGAGTGCTTTGTCTTGCTTGCCTTTGCTTCCCCAAGAGCAAAATTAGAATAATGATCACTTAGTGAACAGCGTCACGAGGTTAAGCTGCTTCTAGGATGGGAGTTTACCCCAGGAGAACCCTGTAAAGGGCAGCTTAGTCTGGCTGTGGTAGGACTTGCAGCTCTGTGTGTTTCAGAGAGATGGCTGTATGCAACAGCTGAGGACATTTTTAACACATAAGAAAAGCTGTGGTATGTTACTTTGCTTGCTGTTCTTCTTTAGATGTTTAAAATGTCAAATGCTGAAAAAATCTTGATTTGGTCAGAAAGTAAAAATTTTTAAAATCCCAGTTATTTCTTAAACTATAAATGTTTTTGAAAATTAGAAGTATCTGTGTGTATCTTCATCTACCACTTTGAGTTTGAAAGCTATTTTAGGATAATTTAAAAAAACAACAATCAACAAAAGACCCTATGTTTTGGAAAAGAATCACAAATCTTAAAGGCTGCTTTGATGACGGAATGACTGCTGTTGTCTGTTTTTTCTTTATTTTAAAGCAGAAAGGATAACATGCAAGGAAAAAAATGCTATGGGAATCTCAGATCAAATCTCTTAAATTCAGTTCTCCTCTGTAACTGATTGTGGCACTTCTTGTACAATCCCTTGGCAGTAGATTCTGGAAACGAAATCCTTCAAGGGGACATTCTCTGTTCATCATCTTGATATTGAGATGTGTGAGAGCAAAAACTCTTCATTAACCTCTTCTAGGGGCAGCATAATTTCTCTAAACTGTCCAAACAACAGTGGAAAACTCAAAGGTTCTAATAAAAATTTAAGATAATAAAAGGATGTATGAGGCAAGTAAGAAAAAGCAGAAATGAAAACAATACCCTTATCATAAATCCTAGAGGTATAACTTGAATTATGTGTGTGGGCCAGCTATTTAGAATGGATCTTTCTGTGCCTGCACAGCTGGGGTTGCATAAAAAAAGGTGGTTTTTTCTTTTCACTTCTTTCATCTTTCTTTTCCTTGTCCTTTTCCTCAAGTGTAATAGTAATAGTAGTAGTAACAATAATAATAATAATAATAGTAATAATAATAACAATAATTTCTTGAGTACAGAGAGGAAAGAACAGACAGGAAAACATCTGAAAGAATTTCTTGAGCAGGCTCAGTCAGAGCAGAGCACAGCAATAATGTGTTCAAATGGGGAGGAGCATAACTGTAGGCAGATGTTAGAGGGACATCACCTCCACACTGGCTGGGAAGTTATTTAGGGTCATCTAAGGGGATAAATATTGAGTCAACAGCATAACGATCATTACATCAAAGTGTCTTTATACACACAGTGTTGAATTGTTCTGGGTTGAATACTGGGGAAAATTCCACAAAATGAAATATTTAGAAAACTGGGAAGATTCCAAGAAGTGGGTTTGGTTTATGTTGTCTGAGTCAGGCAGAGCTGGGCTTGAGCCAAATGTTATAAAATATAGCACTGGGACCACTTCTCTCCTGGAACAGGAGGAGGCAGACTGAATGACCTAATACGTTTTCCCATATCATAGCTAGGTCTGCGAAAAAAAATCTCACCAAGAGCTAAAAAAGGATTTTTATATCCATTAGGTTTTTTGTCTCTGCTTGAAAGTACTTCACTTCATCCCAGGGCTCCTAAAGCTGTTTGTAAATATTTCATACAGTTCGGAGGGTCTCTCTCACTTCACTTGCTGTTTCTGTGTGTCTGATGTTTACCTTATGGGCAGCTTCAGTAAATAGGCTTTTAATGGTATTGGGAGCAAAAACCACATGAGGTCCCAAAAGTCTAAAAGCCATCCTACTGCCACACACAGTGGTGTGTTGCTGCAAATATGTAATCAGAAGTGCATCACATTGCTCTGTTTCCACTACAGTCTTGACTGGATAAAAGTGAGTGGGGTCATTTGACTCCCACCTTTCAAAAGCAGATCTCTAAAATGTGACTCCAGGTTAAAACATCTCCAGAAGTGGCCTCACTTTAGAAGCTGTGTAAATATTGAGTATCTCCAACTGGTATCAGTGGGATTTACCTCTGTATAGCACGCAGGTAAATCCAATGGCAGCCTTTGGCTGACAGTGGTCTCTTCAAGACACGGCTGATGAAACCTCATGTCTCCAGAGACTCTGCCATGTCTGTGCATGCCAAAGGTGCTTCCTCAGTGATATTCCTCACCTGGATTCGATGATCCTTGTGGGTCCCTTCCAGCTGAGCACATTCTGTGACTCAGTGTTGAGCAGAGTAATGTAAGGCTGTCTGGGTGCCATGCATTGGTTTCTGCAGAGAAGAGAGCTTCAGTGGCCCTGGGAGAGCCTCATCTCTGAGAGACTGTGCTGGCACCTGGGTGATTCTGACTTATTTACAACCAGCAACCACTATGGACAAGGTGAGACATTTCTGATTTCTATAGTTGCATGCAACAGGCAGCATCAAGCTGCTGCTCAGACTATTTCTGGACGAGCAGCCAGCAATGAGGGTATTGCACTCAGTATTGAACTGGCTGGTTAACAGGGAAGTTTATTGTATTTTTAAAAGTTCTTTCTAAGATGTCAGAGTTTATGCTGGTTTTATACTTAAGTGAATGAGATATGACTGATGTTCCAGCTGATGTTACTTGGTATTGTGTTCAGTTTGTAGGCATAGGAGCATTTAAGTGAAGGCTCCAACCTAAAGTGGTCAGTGTGCTTGTCTAACCCGGCACATTTAAACTGGGGAGGAGCCTGGGCATGAAGCAGTGCAGGTGGCACCCAGGCAGAGACATTTGTGGTGTGAGTGGATGCAAGGCAGCTGATGCCCAGGCTGCATGTGAGGCAGCATGTGGTATTGCTTGGGTACTGTCTGTCCTGGGCCTGTTTGCTGCAACTGATGGGCAGGTAAGTGTTGTTCATGAGCTCTAAACCTCACAAATGCTTTCTGAATCAACAGCATAAACTGGAACGTGAAAATTAGGCTACAGAATGTCAGAGTTGTTACTGGCAACTAGAAAGTGATGCTGCAGCCTCTTTACTTTTCTTCTTGTGCACTTAGTTCTGCTTATATGCTGTGATGTTTGCCAAAATACTGCTCTGCTGCTTGACACCAATAAAGCCCATGGCGTGATATGTCTCTGTATTTTCAAACTCAAGTTGTTTGATAGCGTGTTCAAGTTAATTAATAAATATTATTGCCCTCTGAGGACAGACAGTAGGGTATTGACTAGGCATGCAAACCACTTAAAAATAAGACGAAATGAAGATCTAAGCTGGAGTCATTGTCGTGGTTTCACCCCAGCTGGCAGCCAAGCCCCACACAGCCGCTCACTCACACCCCCACCAGCAGGATCAGGGAGAGAATGAGAAGGATAAAAGATGGAAAACTTGTGGGCTGAGATAAAGACAGTTTAATAGGGAAAGTGAAAAGCTGCACACACAAGAAAAGAAAAATAAGGAATTAATTCACTGCTTCCCATGGGCAAGTAGGAGTTCAGCCATCTCCAGGAGAGCAGAGCCCCGTCACATGTAACAGTGACTTGGGAAGACAAATGCCATCACTCCAAATGTGATCCTTTCTCCTTCCTCCTTGCCCCCTCTTCTTTCCCCACCTTATATACTGACCATGATGTCATATGGTCTGGAACATCCCTTTGGTCAGCTGGGGTCACCTGTTCTGGCTGTGTCTCTTCCCAGCCTCTCAAGGACCCCCAGCTTCCTCACCAGCCTCACAAAAAGCATAAGAGGCTTTGATTCTGTGTAAGCCCTGCTCAGCAATAACAAAAACATCTCTAAATTATCAACCCTGCATTCAGCACAAATCCAAAACACAGCCCCATACCAACCACTGTGGAGAAAATTAACTCCCCCAGCCAAAACCAACAGAGTCGTGTAGAACACCCTGGAGGGGGGTAACAGAATTTGTGTTCATTTACCAAAACAAATGTGTCTTCCAGAGAATGAGGTCTCATTATATCAAAAAGGAATCACCACATCCGAGGGCCTTCAGCATAACCACAAGCTTCATGCAATCCACAGCACCAAAAATGTTGAGAGGCCATTGGCCACTGCACCAGAAATCCTGCCTTTGGCCAAGGGCATACTCTCAGGAATAATGAGTACAGAGCAACGTGGTTAGGAGACTGTCCTAATTGCCACTTGCTTGGTGAGCAGCTTTCTTTTATGGGAAACACTAAATGTCTGTGAGGCTTGTGTTGTCTTGGCGGTAGTGAGGATTAAAAGACAAGGATAGGTTATGAACAGTGATACTGACTCTGTCAGCAAAAGACACTGATGTTTTAAACATTGTATATTACAATATAAGCATTCATTTAGAGAGGTTATCCATCCTATCTGCCCCATCCCTGAAGAACAATAACTCTTAAAACTCCAGCAACGTGGGATATCGCCCCGAGAATTACAGTATGTTCTCTCTCTCTCACATCAAAGCTGCAGTTTCTGTATTTGATTCCTGTTATTGATTTAGATTTCTTAAACTTTTAAAATATCCTTTCTCCAGGCCAATATCAACCCTAATGGACTTCTTCTGCTCAGAGAAGAGGCTAGAAACTGAAAGATGCAAGTTAGTATCTAAACTTTTATTAGATCAGAGATGTAGATAGTCACCAACATGTCTGTAAAGTGCTGGAGAATCAAATTACAGCAGGTATTCAGGCTAGGAGAAGCTCAGCTACCCTGGATATTATGAAGGAAAATCCTAAGACTGGAACATAATTGAACAGTCATTTTTTGAACAGTAAAATGATTTGATTGAGGTGGTATCCTTTCCTGCCCTTTCTTGGAACACACTCAATCACATTAGTGGGGGTTTTTATGCCTAAATGGGATGGGTTTGAGTTGTGAAATGTGATTATTCACACTGGAATAATAATGTGAGGAATATAAAACTGTTTAGTCCTTAAAGCTGATCAGCTTATCACTGTCCAACACAAAGGACTCAGAAATCAGATATCCAAACAAGCTGAATGTGTTAAAGCGGTGACCAGGGATGCTCTGGGAACAGGAGGGTCTGGACTAATCTTTGCAAACATGAGATAGGGTCCTGGTTCTATTAAAGTACATCAGGCAGGAAAACCAGTGTTCCTTGCTCCTTTGTTTCCCTGTTATAATCTGCTCCTCGTTTCCTAGGAGAGCTGCGTCTTCTTCTCCAGTGTCTCCTTTGACTACGTTCTCCCTCCATCTAATCTTTTACCCCATTCCTCCCCTTCCTTTCCCACTGGCTGCCACTTCTGTTCCCTTAATAGCAGTTTCAGGGCTCATGCTGTCACCCGAGGGTCCCTCAGATGCCACACAGGTCGGTATTCACACTGCTTTTGAATAAAATGTTGGTTTTTTCAGCTTCCCCCGCACGTATGTGAGTGAAGGCAGGGAGCAGCAGGGAGAGCAGCAGAGCACCACAAGGCAGCACTCACATTGTGGACCCCAAAGTCACTGCTCATACAAGGAAGGAAACAGGGTTCTGGTGACACCAAACAATGGGCAGGGTATGCAAGGGGCCTGGATGTAAAGTCACTCCCATGTCCCAGTCCCATCACCTTTCACGCCTCCCACAAGTCTCCAAAGGAAAATGTTTTGCTTTTGACTTTCTGAAGGTTTGGGCTGGGGTTTGGGGAGAGAAGAGCAACAGTTTTATAAATAACGACTGAAATAAATTAGGCTTGAATCAAATGAAAGCTATGTAACTATTCCAAATACTATTACAAGAAAATCTAGAATAGGTTATTATTTGTATACAAAACAAAGGTTGTTAGGTCAACATTGCTTTTAATGGTAGAATGAAAACAAAGTTAAGACCCTGGTGGATTCACACTTTTTTCTTGTTTCCCCTACTCCTGTTTTACTGGTAGTCTCCACCCAGCCTCATCGCTTCTGCTCACGTATTTAACTCAGAGCCAAAGAGCTATGAAGTCTCCATCAGCTGAAATAACACAGATAAGAGTGTTCAGCTGCAAAGTTCAAATCAGCATCTGAATATTATCTAATTTCTCACTGAAGATATGAGTATTTCAGGTTTACAGTTTCGCAGAACTGTAAATGTCCTGAACTAGTTCTCAGGAAGTTCCAAAGGAAACAATACATATGCTCTGTACTGAAATAGTTTAAAGAAAAAAGAAAAAAGAAAAAAAAAAAAAGGAAAAAATCAGCCTTGTTTTCTCAATTGCTTCACAGTGGATCAATCAGACAGCAATTTCTAGAAATATGAAAATAGGTACAGTATATCTTAGAGTGGGAGAGATAATAAACTGCTATAGGGTGCTAAGCAGATGAAAAAGAAAAAAAATTATCTGGGTTATATCCTTAAAAGATGTCTCCAACATTATTTTCCTAGAGAGTGAAGTAATTATCTTAAGTGTGTATTATTCTGACTAGTAATCAGAAAATGACTGAACTCTGGACAACAGCCTAATTTTTGTTCTGCTTCATATTTTCTGTCCAAGGTAACAGGGAACACAACTGGTGTCATTAGAATCCATGTTTTCGTAAATCATCCAGACCTGTATTTCTGCTGTTATGACTGAGAATTTAAACCAGAACTTTCAAATGTGCATGGGCCAAGCACAACTGCTACAATTTACAGGACAAATGCTGTCTTTCCAGTGCATGAAAAGGCTAAGCAGTTTTTTGAAATTTGAAATAAATTTTAAGGGCACTTCAGACATCCTGAGTTGAATGTGTATCAAATTTTCACACCACTTTAAGAAATCATACCAATTATTACACCAATATGCAACTCTTGTAACTGTTTTGATCAAGAAACTGGAAGGCTTGAAGTTTTTTGAGATACTGCCTTCTATTGAAAGAATATAATAAAGGAGACCAAGATTAAGTTTCATCTAATATCTCTTTTGGATATTCACATTTTGGAGTATCTCATAAAGATTTTTTTTTTTTTTTGAGAAGAGATGAAGTGTCCAAATGGTCACAATGAGACAGCTGCTCTCAGGTAATCATACACATTTTCTTACTGACTCATTAAAACATTGTCCTCTGAAAGTGCAGGTGTTGATTAGATCAGACAAACGTTCTGGTGGTGGGCAGCCTAGCTGGAGAGTCTTGGTCTTTTAACAGCTGGATTTGTTTTCTCATCCAAATTCAAATTAATAAAAAAAAAAATCTGAGGAGGATCAAACCCCAGTGCACAACCAGGAGTTTTGGTGGGAGGTGGCAGGTTTTACATTTACAAGTTTGCTTTACCTGCTGCAATACCAGATAAACTGGCTGTGCTGCATTGCAGGAGCCAACCACCCAGTGCCCCACTGATCTGATAGCAGAAACCTGCCTTTCACATCTAGGTTGTAATTTGATTTTGACCTATGTTGATCATGAAAGCTAGTCTCTGTAAAAGATGTTGATGATAGCAATTATCAGCAGATAGGATTTCATATCACCAAGAAATAGCTACAGTTATTAATGATTTATCTTTCATCATGGTGGATTAAGTAGAGAGACCAAATGGCCACCACGTGAAGGAGCAGGAAATCCCATTTATCACTAGGTGCGGATTCCCCCAGTCAAAAGGAAAGTATAGTGTGAATAGTAGATTTCTATCTCCTACCCACACAACAATCTCTTAAAATAGTTCTTAGGTGGGGTTTTTTATCTCATGCACTTTGGGTGGTAACTCTGCTGTGTTTCCAGCATTGGACATTACTTCTCAGTATTAGGATTTAGAACTGCAGGTCTTCAGTGGTCCATCAAATCTGGTAAGTCTAGCAGAATTCTAAGTGAGTGAAAATCTTCTGGAAATAATCAGAACCTCAGAAGAAAGAGACCCAAAACTACTAAAAGCAATGAGAAAGGTATTACAAGTTACAGATTGATAGTAGTCTGCTAATTCCACTGCTAGGGTTATGCCCTGGACTTAAATTGCTTGGGGAATAAAACAGGGCTATGACTATGTTCTGTACATTGAGACTAAATTATCCTTTGGTATAAATTTCATAGAAATGGATGGACTTACTCTGTTAGTTAACCTGTATTACTCTGTTGGCTTTTCCACAACAGGCTGTGTGCTGGGAGAACCATCTCCTGTTACCTCTGCTGCCTTCTTCTTCAGAGATCAGAGAGACTTGTCCCAGTGTTCAGTCCTCAGCATTACTGTTATTTTCCAGAGTTTGTGTGCACTTTTTCACTTCCATTACACATTCCCGCCACATAGCAGGAATTGCTGATAATTATCCTCTTCATTAATGTGGCTATTAGAGGGAAATTTCTAAACTTGGCCTACTGCTTAGTCTGTACATTTGATTCTTATGTACTCGAGTAGCCTTTCTGCTGACTGCACTGCAGGGCTCCAGTCACAGGAAACCCCAGGCTCCTCTCTTAGCAAGCGTAGCCTGTAAAAAAATCAATTAAAATCCATTGAAATATTAAATTGAAATTGCATTTATTTACCAGTTGCAACACTGCCAGTACTGAACTGCATTTGAAATGCTTCTCCACAGCGATGGCCTCAGTGTGAAAGGTGAAATATAAACCTCAGTTCCCTCACCAGGGGCTCTACGTGTGGTTACACGTTCACAACTGAAGTGAAACAAAGATAAGGATCTTGCACTTGCAGGTTTCACCCGAGAGTATTTTAGCTGGCTACCACAAAATGTATCAGACTGTGTTAGAACAGCCTTTCTCTGAAGTCCTGCTGCTGTTCTGGTACATCAGCTTTTCTTTGCAATGCACTAAAATACTGCTGCCATTTAAAAATTTATAATAAAGACCTTTTCAGCAAGAAAGAAGCTTAAACCACCTGATTTAGCAGGTGTTTTATGTGTGAAAGCAGCATTTCAATGGGTGTGGCATACAGGGATTAGACACAGGCCAAGGTTTTACTTTAGATGAGAACACAGGGCCACTTTGGGGAAAGATGGCACTGGGCACAAGGTGGGGAGCAGCTTCGGGGGACAGCGGTGGCTGCTGGCTCCAGCTCCTCCTCGCCTCAGAGCTGGAGGGAGCGGCATTTCCCAATGCCCCACTTTGGTCCCTGTGTCACTGCCACCAGAGGAGTGAGGGTCACGGCAGATGCTGCTGTGTGTGCCCACCTTTGATCCCTGGTCAGCCAGACGTCCTGCCGTGCACACCCAGGGAAGACGGGATGGACACCCAGCAGCTAGGATCTGCTCCTAGAGCTCCCGATGGGACAAATCCAGCCGGAGGACAGGACAGCGGTGTTCCCGAGGATTAGAAGGGGTCCCCATGTCTGCTGAGCCAGACCCGAACATTCCCTAGCTTGGAGCACGCTGTGCAAACAGAGCACCAGCTTGGGCAGCCCAAGGCCTAAGTGCCGTCGGTGGAAAAATACGGATTTTTTATCGATCCTAGCGATCGATTATTTTAGTTACCACTAGAGTTACAGCCAGCAGGTTAACATGGGAACTTTGGAAGCGTCTGTCGCTGCCGCACGGTTCGTGCTTGTGAGGATTCACCCCAAAGCCGCAGCGCTGCTGTTTGCTGAGGGATGCCCGGCATCCCATTCGTTTCTCGTTTGAATTCCGCCGGCACCGCGGTCCCGTGTTTACCCCGGGTTTCCCCGCTGCGGGAAAGGACCCGCAGAGCCCCCGCAGTGGTGTTCCACCCGATCCCGCAGCCGGGTGTGCGCGGGGCTCCTCCTGCCGCGGCGCTCGCCGTTCCCGGCTCCCGGCTCCCGCTCCCATTTTTGGCGGGCGGGGGCGATGCCGCCACTGCGCTCCCGCGCCGCCAGGGGGCGCTGCTGCTGCGGCGGGCGGGGCCGAGGCGGAGGGGGCGGGGCCCGAGCCCACGTCCGAGTTCC
>VZRR01002745.1:781137-863188 GCA_013398015.1 Oreocharis arfaki
GGGGGCGGCCCGTACCGGCGGGGGCAGGGAGCGGGGGCCGCGGTGGGGAGGGTGCGGGTCCCGGCTGGGTTGCAGAGAAGCCCGGCTCGGTGCCCCTGCGGCCGCGGGTGCCGTGTCCTGCGAAGGTTTTGTGTGGGGGTTTGCCATCGTTTCCCCCGATGGTTTTGAAACGCTCGAAATGCATTTTAAAACAAGGTTGGGTTCGGTTCGCTTTGTGGACGTGCCTTTTGTGGACGTTTCAGCACAAAGCGTCTTAGGAAATGTTAACGGACAGGGCACGGTGGAGGCAGTGAGGATGTCGGGCCTCTGGTTGGTGTCTCTCTTACATACTTCCTGTGTTTTTGGGGCTTGTTACTTAACTTCCCAATCCCACGGGGAGCGAGCGGTACTACCTGTTTTGCTGGGGTTGAAGTGTGAGTTGCGAACGCTTCTGAAATGTTTTCGGCAGGGGGAATAAACTGTGCGGTAACAACACAAGGTGCTTCGCAGATTCAAGCAGTGTAGGCATCCAAGGCACACCAAACTGCCAGATGCCATGCCTCGAGTCTGTTCTGGAGGTAAATACAGATGCCAGAAGCTCTGCTGTTTTGTTCTCAACGTTACTCGCTGGAGAGCGTTTCAGCTCAGCTTTCCCTGGTGTGTCTGTGCAGCTGGTACGCGACCTCTCATCTCTGAGCGGCCCTATGAGGAGCCCAGCCCACTTGGTAACCTCTCCTTTCGGCTCTGGGGGGAGAGCCTCCAGCAGGGAAAATGAGCTGGCTTGGATCAGCCACCCTCAGAGGGGTCCAGTTTGATTCCCAGCTCCCCAAAGACTGGGGTTTTATCCATTTTATTTATTAATAGCATACTGGATTATAGTGGAATTAGCGAGTTGAGAAGTTTGAGAAGTGCTAGAGCTCATGCTGGGTAGATGGCCAGAAGGGAGAAATAGGGAAAGAGTTCGTCCCTCTGGATGTTTGCAAGATGTGGGGTTGATTCCCTCGTCTTAAGGAGTTCCTGACTTCCTTGCTGAAGGCCGGCAGAACTCGGCAGTACACATCTGTTTTGCACCTACCCAGCGTGGTGATTAAACGCCTTGAGTAATGCCAGTCCAGTCTGAACTTTCCTGAGTAAGGAGAAACTCTCAGCTGGTTGAGAAACCCAAACACCCGAAGAGTGGGGTTTAACAAACGCACGCTTTTAGCTGCAAAGTGAGGTTAAAAAGCTTCTGAATTTCTCAGTTGTTCCTGCCATTTAAAAAACAGTCTATGGAATTAATCCAATAACTGGTTTATATTGTGGCTCTTGAAACAGTCACATCAATACGGCTCAGCTGCTTAGTTAAACTGAAGTATAAGAGAGAAGAGAGGGAAAAGCAGTTGTAGGAGGAAAGAATTTTTGAAAAAATAAGTGTTCATACTAAAGGGGGTGTTTGTGAAACTGCACTAGGTCACTTGAACTTCAAAAATGTTTTAGACTATGTCAGTCATTAGATTTGATTCCAGTTGGTAAATTACGTGGTGTGGCTGCTTCTGCTCTCATCCTGAATATCTCCCCTGGATGAGGCAGAGAGACAAGTGGTCCAGCAAGTGGAACACCTGCCAAGCAGAAAGGTTGATATGTTGTCAGTATGGGTGGAAGTATTTAGGAAGTGTGTGGGGCGTAGTCTTGTATTATTTAAAAGCAAACTTCTTATATGTTGGACGTACTGAAACACACGGGTCTCAAGGCAGAGCTCGTTGTAGAGTTTTTATTTTCTGATGTGGTTTTGTTCTGTAGATAGCTAGTTCTTCCTCAAGTTGTAGGTAATTAAGTTTTGTTTACTGTATAAGTACACTTATTACTTCACCTAAATCTGCACCTTAATGATGTTAAAGCCCAAAAAATTGCTGACACAGTTAAAATGGAAACTATCCTTAATACTAAAACAAGCCAACCTGAAGTGTAATGCAAGTTCAAAGTGCCATAAGTCAGAAAAATACTGAAGTGCTTGTAACTGACTCATGGCTGTAATGTGAGTACATGTTCCAGTGTTTTGTTTCATTGCTTCAAGACAAGGTAAATCTAGGCTTTAAAAGTAACCTTGCTATGGAAGCCTGTCAAGGAGCATGACCTTACTTATTTAAGGCGATACCTGAAAAGGTTTCAGTTCCTAGAGTCTTTAGGGAAATGCAGTCCTGGTTTCCAGAAGGCAAACGTTCGGTCCTGCACTCAGTTTCTGCTTTTGAAAGGGGAACAGACAAGAAGAATTTCTGACAGATGTTGAAGTCATCTTACATACACTTGTATATTAGAGCTCTCTGGTAAAGATATTCAGTACTGAGATTGTAGTCGAGTGCTCTGTGTTGGTTACAGCTACATCACTGTCCCTTATGAATTCTCAAGGGTTGGGCCTTTGAAAAACAAATTTAAGCCATATTGTTCAGCTCATGACCAGTTCTTAATCAAATAGTGAATTTATGTCTTTAAAAGTTGCTTTGGTAGCCTAGGTGCCATTACTAATACTAAGTATTATAACTCTTCTAATAAATAGTATAATAATTGCTAAACCTTCTTTTCCCCTGTATTAAAATTCAGAGATAGTAAGGGTAGTTCCCCATGCAGTGGGCAGAGGAGATGTAGGAAATGGGTGCTTATTGGAGACAGAAGGATTTGGAAAGGGTAGGGGCAAGTGCATTTAGCAGAAATTTTTTCCTCTTCCACTCACTGTTTGGTTGCTGGTGCTGGGAGGCCTCGGATGTGAGCTGGCGTCCGCAGGCACAGAGGTTGGCTTCTTCCCCAGCATGAATTCTCGGGACAAGAGATTGTTTGGATGGAAGGTTTTCAGAGCATTACGGGGTTGTTGATATAGTAAGGAGTGTGTGACAGCTGGGAGGAAAGGTTCTGCTCTTGTTGCTAGAGATTATTCACACCAATATTAAATAATTCAAATGGGATTTTCTGTACTCGGAGCTTTGTGCCCTAAACTGCTCTTTGTAAGACAAAAATTACTTTGAAGGCTGTGAAGTGAGGGCCTGAGCTGCTGGATGGTCGTTTTCTAGGCAGCAGTGCTGGAATTTATCCTGCATGAATATTAGTTATAAATTTAGAAACCTTAATCCTATGAAACAGATTTAGGAGTAAAATGGAGAATGGATGAGAAGATATATAAAATGAAGATAGAATGAAAAGCACCTCTAACCTTACAATATGAAGTAAGTGATGGGTTCTTATAAGGCAATATAGGCACATACAGTAAAAGTGGGGTTGATTTTGTTTTTAGGGAACCTCTGTTCCTGGGCATTAGAACAACTTTCCTTTAGAGTGTCTGTTTCTCTAAAGAGTTTACAATTAAACATGCTACTTATTTGGAAACTTGAAACCATGTGAGTGGTTTTTTACTTCGTTGCTTTTGTAATTTTGGTGATACATTTTATGTTCAATCTCAATTATGTTTCCTTGCATTTGTATTTAGTCATTGAGCTAACTTCATAGTGTGTGAATGACACCCTATTTAATTGTGAGGACAAGTTAAAGTGGAGCTGGATGTGAAGCATCTTGTAGCTAATAATCTGCAGTAGTATATCTAAAAAGATAAAGGGAATAATTGTTTCTTTTACATAGCATGGGAAAGGCCATAGCTGAATACTAGGTCTGACTTTGGGTCGCAGCTTCAAGAAATGCATGGTCTAGCTGAGGGGAGGCTAGAGCAGAATACTAGCAGTGATGTCAAGCCTGGAAGGTCAGAGCTTTGAAGAAAGACTCGATAAAATCTGAAGCTGTTTTAAAAAGAAATGGAAATTGTCAAATCTGATGCAAAGAAGAATGCAAATAACTCCTTTGCCAGGCCTGTGGTGATTACTGCCAGAAGTAGTGAGTTTAAGTGGTAGCAGAGGAGATGGTTCCATGTTACTATGAGATGTTTTTCTTTATGGTTAGGAATACTGAAGCATGTAAATAGACTTTCTGAACATATCTATAAGCTGTTCATTAATAGACTGTCACCTCAATGGGCAAATATATGTCAGGAGTGATGGGGGAAAGTTGACCCAGGTGTAAAAAAAGACAAAGACTTTGGTAACCTCTCATCTTTTTTTCCTGTAGATTTTTTATGTTTTATTTCTGGCAAGGTGGATTAAACATTAGAACACAACCTTGAAATACTTAGGTTAAGTGGGGATAGTAGAGATTTCTGCTTATGATGTTTTTCCAAAAAGGGAATAGGATTAACATCTCTGTCCTGTGGTAGCTTGTTTGATTTCACAAAACTTGCTTAATAGAGTGGTGGCTCCTTCTGGAAAGTTGTGATGTCTTGAGAGGCTTGTTTCTTATCTGTGTTGATATCTACAAACTGGTTGGGAACAAAATGTTTAGTATTGATTTCTTTTTCTGGTTTATAGTCTTGCTTCTTAATTCCCATTTGTATTTTGTTAGAGTTATTAAACTCAAAGATCTCTTATTTTTAAAGCTGTTCTAATAATACCCTTCTTGACACTTGTTTAGCCAGGAATGGCAACTCTCTTGTTGCGTGGAGTTAAAAATACTGTGGATTAAATGAGATTTGGTTTTTTGTTGTGTTTTTTGTTTGGTTGGGATTTTTTTAATGCAGATATCTTTTGATGGCAGCTATCTTTTAACACAAACTGATAACCCCCCAGGTTTCCTTAAGGCTGCAGTGTTCCACTTTGTAACAAATGTGTAGTTCAGTTTAATTGTTATATCTGTAGAAAAATTTGACTGCATGAAGTATTTTGGAGGGAATTTGATTTAGAAAGAAATCTAATTTTATTTGTACTTACAAGGGAAACAAAAGAAGGTTTTGATTGATCATTAAATTGCTAATTCTCTTGCAGTCCAGCCTTCCAAGGAAGCTGTTTCAGGTTTAATGGAGGGGATTTTTTTGGAAACACAGTTTTGGCCAAGTGTAAGTTTTATTTTTCAGTTTGAACCACTGGCTTCTGAAGGGTGGTGAAATGTACAATGTACCAGAAATGCCCTGTCATAACTGTAGTCCCTATGGTTGCTGCTGCTCCCTGTCATTGCAGTTAGAGCCAAGTCAATCAAATGGTGCCCTGACACCCAGAGCTGGGGGTTTTGCCCTTTCCTGTGCCCACATCACACCTCTCAGCCAGATCTACTCCCTTGTGCCCACTTGGTACCATTATAGGTCCTGTCCTGAATTGACTCCCCTCACTGGTACTGAAGAAAATCAGCCTTGCTTTTGCTGGATTAGTTTTCTGCAAACTCAGTGAATGGAATCTCCTCTACATGAGGTGCACCCAGTGAGTTCCAAAACGCTTGTGAGGTCTGAGACTAAAGGAATGTGGTTGGGGGAGTAGTGGTAGTATGGTGTGTGTGTCCCCCCCTTTTCTGTTTGGTTTTCATAAATCATCTTTGTCCCATAAAGCTGCACTGGGACCTAAATTTTTTATATTTGAATGAGAAGTTGTGCTCAGATGAGACTTCTTCAGCTGGACTTGCCAGGTTTAGGTCCTGACACCTTAAACTTTATGGTCTTGAGCTTCTCCTGCCAGGTTGTAACAATCTTCCTTGGTCTCTCTGGAGCCCTTCTGAGCATGCCTTTTACAGAAATAGGATTGCATGCCATAGCTTTGCCAGTGTGCCAGGGATGTGAAGGTGTCTGTGAGCTTCTTGTGTAGCAAGTGTACGTTTCCAACAGCCTTGACCACGTGAGAGTTCTGGGTACAGTATTTCGTTTTGTGAGGTGTGAGATGCTTTTCATCATTTTCAACCGTTCACACATCTGCATGTGAACACAGCTACTTTCTCATAGCTGGTGCAGGATACAGAAGTCAGCATGCAATATATATGTTCCTTTGCTTCAGCTTTTTTATTCCAGTTGCTCTTGAGCCTTTTGGGCGTACAATGGAATCCTCGTAATCCTCCCTCCTGTGCACAGCTTCTTCCCAAAACGATGAAACATGTTCATTCAAGTGATTCTCTCTTCTATGGCCAGTGCTAAAGAAGGCTGGTCAATGCAGAATTACGTGCCTTTTCTTCTTTTTTTTCTCCTGCTTAAGCCCCTTGCTGCAAGTGTTTGGCTTGTTGCTCCACCTTTTTAGCATTTGTGAGTTTTGGATGAGCGGCCGCAGTGCCTTTCTTTATTCTGTTTCTGATGATGTTTTATGAATGTGGACCCTAGCAAAAAAGAGTAAAACAGGCAAAAGTCTGATTTGTAACCCTTCTCTTTGACTGCAGGTGCTGTCAGTTCAGGCAGGAGTTTTGAGGGAGCAGTGCTGCCAGTTATCCCACCATGACACTCCCCAACCAACATGAGCATTTAAGATCAGAAAACAGAAACTCCCTTCAAAATGGAGCTTGTTGTGCAGTGCCAGATATAGTGCTCAGTATCAAATGAATTTTCCACACTATCTGTATTAAATTCAGGAGATCATATAAGTGTGTTTGAGCACTGAAAGGCACTTTTGTTTTTCTAAGGTTCTGATCGAGTGAAATATTTTTGTGGGTACTCCCACTATACCTGCACAAAGCTTAGCATGAATGGGCCATTCAATTTCTACATGAAACATACCAACTTCATTTAAAGTCTTTCTTCTGGGAGACAAGCAAAAAAGGCTGGTAACAAATGATTGAACTTAGTTTAGAAATGTTAACTGAGTGCATAACTGAGTGGCTAGGAATTTTTTTTGACCCTAGAAAGGGGGATACCAGCTCTAATGTCTTGATCTGTTACATAGTGAGGCCTCTTAAACAGTATCATTATGATTAAAGCTCTTGTTAGATGCACCTGTCAGTAGTAAATACTTTCCAGACACAGTTACATTGTGTTCAGGCAACATATTCTGACCCTTGGAGCACAGACAGGGTAGTTTTTTTCTCCCCTTTATCTCAGATAAAGGGTTTGTTTTGAAGGTAGACATTTCTGGAGTCTGAATAGTGTGTCTAGGTTGTTTTTTTTTTTTCCCTCTCTCTAGTACAAGTTATTTGCTAATGGTGTTTTAAAAGCACTATAAAATCAACCTGAAATAAAATACATCATTATGACTAAGAAATTGATAGTATCTAGATGTTTGGAACTGGATGGTTGTATATTGGTGCCTCAATCTTTTATGTGGTTTTAAAAATTTGTTCATTAAACTTAATAGGTCAAATATTCTCTATAATAGGTTTAAGTAATGTAGATTTAAATATGAGTCTTTAGTAATCATCTGAGGTAGCTTTGAGAAAAGACTTCTTTAAGTGTTCTATAATTCTGCTAGAATACAGTTTGTACTGTCTCTTGTGACATTTTTAAGCCTATGTAAATCATTGAAAATTGATGTAACTTTTTCCAGATTCTAGGTTAAGTAGTTAGTGTAATTTTTTTAAACTCTCCTAATTCTCAAATGAGTGGCAAGGAGCCAATTCTGCCTTTTAAATTATTTCATTTTCCAGGGTGGTACTGGGGCTGCTAAGGCAGGGTGGTCTGCTGAGTAGAACATAGAATGCCGTTTAGGAGAATGTGGTTTCTGTGGCAGTTCCTATTTGACTGTTTCCTTTGACTAGGAGCATATTACTTGTGTTTTAAAAATGAAAAGAAAAAAACCGGTAGGTTTGCTCTATTTCAGCTTTGGAGATATGTTTGTGATAAAAATAGGATACCTTAATTTCTTTATTGGATCACAGATATTTCTAAACAAGCAGAATACATTTGTACTTGACCAACAATTCCAGCTGTCTTTTACATTTTCTGATCAGTTGGTAGGAATCTATGCACAGTAGTTACTATGTAGTAACAGTTTAGTGGTGGAATATTGTGAAGTGTATAACAAATTATTTTATGGATTGCTAATACGAGCTTTTAAATAGGTGCTGATTATCTTTTCTGGATAGTCTAATTAATTGTGTACGCTGGCAAGGAGAGAAAAGAATTAAGTTCTGTAGCTCAGCTGAAACTGAGTTTATTTGTTTTGTCATTTTAATTAATGTGACCCAAGCTGTGTAAGAGCTCTGCTGGACGAGCGTTTGTTTCTTATAGGCAATTATTGTAATTAGCTGGCTGGCTGCTTGCTTTCCATCACAAATGTGACTTGTGTTCAGCTTAAGGTGTGCAGAGAAATAGTCTGGTATATTCATGATAATCTTTTTAAAATGTCACTGATGCATGGATTTAGTGTTATTGAGATTCTGTGGTAGTTACCTGGCTAAAGCAAAATTGCCTTCTTAAATGGGTTAGAAAATCTGGGTAGTTTATTTCCTTTTTTTTTTTTTAACCTGTTACTGTCTAGGGAGAAGTTGTTGAATTCACGAATGTAAATACAGTGAATTGTTCCCAAACTCGATCTGTGCGTGATCCTCGTGACTACTGAATTAGTATCAAAGTGAGTAAGAGGGACTAGTAGTATTGCAACACAAAAGCCATGAGAAATATGGAATTAAAGATTTAGCTGTGCAACTGGTGGTTAATGATTTAAATGAAGGATACAGGCAGCTCTTATTTTTCCACACACTGCTGTTCTACTGTGGTAGAGAACATTTGTTAACTTTCCTTTTTATAGTGCTTGGAGGCAAATTCTACTTAGCAGCAAGCAGCAAAGATGGCAGGTGATGGAAAAAGTAGGAGAATGAAAGAGAATTGAAACCTAAACAGGAAGGCTGCTGCTTCATGGTAGCCTGAATCCATCTAACTGTGAGCTATGGAGAGGAAAGGTGACTTTCTTCACCACCTGAGGTGATCACTGGGTCCTTTGCCAAGCTGTTTTAAGCACAGTAGACTGGCAGAAAGCTAACCTTGACAAAGAGAACAATTTTTTACTTGTTTAGCATACTGAAATGGTTCAGCCAAAGGTTTATGTTATGGAGAAAGAGTATGGAAGAGAGCAGGGGTAAATAGCCAAGGACAATATGGTAATTGCACCCCGTCTCAGCTGGTGTGAGCTGCAAAGCAATCAGTGCCTAAGGCTCTTGGTGGCTTCATTCTTGCAGAGAAAATGCTTGGTTGTGTTACAAGGATAGACTTCACTGAGCTTTATCATTTACAGTTTTTGAATTTATTTAAAAATATGTTTTTAAACACTAGTAAGGAGCATTTGAAGTCTCAATTCCTTTGTTAAAGAGGAGGCAACTTAAGGGGCAAAGGCCTAACAGACTGGAAGGCTGTTTATTCTGGTTTAAGGGTGGAACTGAATGATGAGCAATTGAGTTTGTGTTTAGAATTAATGAAAGCAAAAGACATAGATTACTCTCAGTTGCAACTGATTGTTTGCAAAGAAATGAGTTTCTGCTGTGAACTCTTCAAAGGTGGTACTTTGATACTTGAGTGTTAACTTGCTCAGATGCTTCCTAGTTTTTTGGAGAAGGGTGGAAGTCATTGGGTGTTTGGTTTTGGTGGGATGGTTTTGTTCAACAGGAGCAGTGTCAGATGCAGGTGGAACCTGCACTGCTAGTTACAAGTTAGTCTTTCCTTCCTAAAAATTGTTACCTGTTAAACGGAAAATGGATTTTCGTCTTGAAACCTTTTTAATATTTAACTGCTGTGCTTACAGCAGATGCTTGCTGATCACATTACTGTATTAACTGACCTAGTTATGATCCTAATTGTCAGACAGGATGGTACTGAAAATGTTGTACCTCTTCTTGAAGATTTTCCTTCCTAAACATAGTCTTGTGTATCTTCCCTAAGGCCATTCGTCAGGAGTCTAGAAAGATACCTCCATAGGCTTTTGTGGAAAAAGAGATAATGGATCCTTTTTCTCTCGGCTACAGTTACTTCTGTAGATACTGTTGTTTGTAACTTATTTACTAGTCTGTGGTTGTAAATTTTACTGACTCATTTTGAACTGCCTGCATACAGACTTTGACAGTGTTCCATTGTTGGCTATCTCAGACGTTGTAAAAGACCTATAAATAAAACTGATAAAAATGATTCACTGAGATTAATAAAGAGTTGGGAAATATGAACTAGGAAAGGCAAGCTTGATGTTGACCTTCATGTCACTTGTGTAGACTCTCATGTGAAAGGCATTGCAAGCTGGTTTTCAATTCAGTGAAGTTTTTCAGCTGTTGTTTTCAAGTGTTGTCACACTTGTTTAATAAAAAATTTAACTGCACTGTTGAAAATGTGGTAAGCATAAAGAGCCAGGAGAGTAGAAAAAGTGGAAAAATTAACACAGTGGATGTGCGACTTGCAAGAAGCTTCCACAGAGAGATGGAGAGGAGCTATAGCCTGGAGTATTGGAAGAAGGAAAGGACTCTCCATCCCACTGTCTGTGCTGGTTCCAGCACATGCCTGCAGAAAATGAGAAGCAAGCTTAGTAAGACTTAAGAAGAGAACGGGGACCAAGATGAGTGAGGGGGGAAAGTACCTAAAGGAGGTACCAAAGTGCGAGGGAGAGGTAACGGTGATTGTCAGCATAGAAACTCAAACCCACATATTCTGCATCTTGCCATGCAAATGGTTTGGTGGGGCGCTCTGTTATTAACCCCGTTCCTATGCCCTCTTGCCTATCTTACACCCAAGCATCTCACTTTCAAGTTAGTTGATGTATTAGTCCAGCTTAGGACAATCTCATACGTCACAGCTGTCTTAAGTGTTTTCTGACAAAGTGGATCCTTGCTCAGTGGACCAAACAATTGAATTGATTGTGGAAGAAAGAAGCCTGAAAGGACTGATTGGAATAGTATTGGATAGGTATTGATGATTTTGTCTTCCTTATGAAGCAGTTTCCAAATGAAATGCTTAGTTTTTAAATTTGTTTATTCTTTAATTACGTTGTTAGTTCTATCAGAGTATTCTCGGTCATCACTGAGTGTGGTAATCCAAATGCAGGACTTACTGTTCCTGGACAAATAATGGCTTTTTTTTCTTACAGAATAGATTTGAACTTTCAGTGTCTTCTACCAAATATGAATCATACAGCTTAGAGTTGGGAATCGCTGCAAGATTGGAGTAGTGATGCTAGGTGCAGAAAATAGGAAAGATAAGTTTGCTTTGTGATGTCTCAGATGCTGCACATTTTGACAAGCAGCAAGGGATGCGAAAATAACTTTGTGGCTTAACCTTACATGTACCCGAGATTATTGTCCAAAGGCTTCTTGAGCTCTCTCAGGCTTGGTGCTGTGACCACTTCCCTGGGGGACACTGGAACAGGCTCCTGGTGTGACTCCTGGGGATGGTCCTATGCAGGGCTGGGAGTTGGACTCAATGATCCTTGTGGTTACCTTCCAACTCCACATATTCTGTGATTTGTGCAGCCATAGTCTTCCCTGAATAGAATGGGTTTAGGCTTCTACCATATCTGACTTGCCTCTGGCTTGAAATAGGTCATCATCTTTATTGCATTGTAAGGGAGTGCTTATTTGCAAAATTAATGCACAATTATCCACAATAGGCAGATTCAAGATGATATATTCCAGTATATCTGGAATATTTCCAGTTGTCTGGCTGCCTGTGTCTATGTTAGCCTGCGTCAGCTTCCTTGTGTCAGCAGCACTAAAAGGAGAATCAAATCTAATCTCTTGTGATAGAGAATAACCTTAACCTAATGCTACAAGATAGGCCAGAAACATTTATTTGATGCTTTTTTTGGAAAAATGATATGGTTATCCAAGCTATAAAGGATTCTTTACTTTTTCATGGAACTACAGTTTAAGCAGTGTCTCAGATCCCCATTCCATTTCCTATGGAAAGTGACCAGAGTCGCACGCGGGCAGTACTGGATGCACTGCAGGTTTACTTCAAAATTCATTAAGATTTCCAGCAACTCTCTGAGGCTGGCATCAATTTTTTTATTTCTGTGAGATACTTGACAGTTGTGGTTTCACAATTTCCTACAGGTGTGGGTTTCATAAATATAGTGGAGTGCTCATAAGAATAAGAAAAAAATAGGTCTGTTCTTTCTTAATAACTTTCAGGCAGTTTTCTTTTGCTTCTAAAAAGGTGTGAATAAAGAGTGGATAAAGGGATTATTTTACTCTTTAAAAACTTGGGTTTATTCTGTGGTGTAGGAACAAGCTCTTTGGTCCGGAACTGATCGATAAAAGGATTCCATGTGCCATGTTTTGGTGTCTCTGTTGTTAGGCAGTTTAACTTTGCTGCTGTCCTGGAATGTATGTACTTATGGCCAATGAGACCCTTGCTAGGCCATTTTTGCACAATTGGATTTTATTTGGACAGTTTAGAGGAACCTGTATCTCTGTGAGTGCTGCTGAACTCCAGAGATGTAATTCTTAAGAACTCAGTGTTTCAGGGTGTTTTGCACAGCAAAGATGAGGCTCTATCTTGGCTCAGGTTCTGCAAGGCTGAGCTGTGCTCATGACACCAACTAAGCTGAGTTGTCAGAACAAGCAAGTCTGCAAGGAGAAAAGATGGGCTGAAGTTGCTGGCTCTGCTGGCTGTGAAAATGCAACAGGGATGGTGGAGTTTTAGTGAAGCAGAAGCTGTGGGTGCTGTGGTGGGCAGCAGCAGACTTTCCTGAGTCACGTGAGGTCACTTGTTCTGGCTTCCAGTTAGGAAAAGACTCAGGTTCCTTCAACTGAATTGAAGTAGCAATAGCTGCTGCATAGTAGGATGCAGTATACCTGCACAGGGGTTCATTCTTAAGCCAGCTACTTACGGATTGCTCTGGACCACAAAAAACTGTCTTAAATTGTGAAGCTTGGAAATTTGTTACGGCATATGTGTTCTTGTGCTAGAAGATGTGTTCTTAGGCTAGAATATGCTAGTCAATACTAGATTTGTGAAAGTTCTCATCTTGTCAGAAGACTTTTGATGAATATGGCACACAAAATAGCTTTTCCATTTCTATGAGCAACAAGTAATTATTTGTTGCTATGGCTGACTTTGATAAATTTCTGCCTTCAGCGTACTGCTAACTGTATGAGGAGCCTTTCTAAGATTGTAGAAATCCATAATAAGTTTGCCTGCATGGTTCAGTTGTGGAAAGGCTCTCTGTTTACTGCACAGATATATACTAGGTAATTCAGGGCAATGTTTTCGGTTCCTCTGAGAAATTTTGTCTTCCATTAGACTATAATTTCAGCTTCTTCAGGTGAAGATATTTTTACTGTAGGCTGGCAGCAAGTTTGAAATTTTTTTCATCAATCATAGAATCACAGAATGGTTTGGGTTGGAAGGGACCTTAAAGATCATCTTGCTTCAAATGCCCTGTCGTGGACAGGGAACCTTCCACTCGACCAGGTTGCTCAAAGCCCTGTCCAACCTGGCCTTGAACACTGTCAGGGGTGGGGCACCTACAGTTTTGCTGGGCAACCTAAATTAGTCAGGTTCCTCTTGTCATGATATTAACTTTGCAGGAAGATCTCTGCCGTTGTTAGAGGCTGTTTGATTCTCTTGCCAGCATTTCCAAAACATTGTGCATATTGCTGGTGGTGTTGAATTCGTTATTTGGTGTCTTTACTGTAAGAGAAGAGAGAAGCAAGGTTCTGGTTATGGGCACAAAATAGAAAATAACATCAGCAGGGAAGTTACTCATTATCAATAATGAAAAAAAGCATTTGGGAACTCATGTGGCAGGGGCTCATTCTCCTTGGCACTGGTGAGGCCTCGCCTGAAGTGCTGTGTCCAGTTCAGGGCTCCCCAGCACAAGAGAAACATGGTTATACTGGAGGGAAGAGCTGTGCTGGCTGTACTGCCCAGTGAAGAGCCACAAGGATGATGGGCAAATGGAAAATGGAGCCACGCTGTCTTCAGCAGTGTCCAGTGACAGGACCAGAGGCAGTGGACACAAAATGAAACACAAGGAGGTTCCTTCTGAACATCGGCAAATATTTTTACTGTGAGGGTGACTGAGCACTGGCACAGCCTCAGGGGGGCTGTGGAGTCTCCATCCTTGGACATAATCAAAAACCATCTGGGCATGGTCCTCCTGCTTGAGGAGGAGCTTGGGCCAGATGACCTCAAGAGTTCCCTTCCAAACTCTAATCCTTCTGCAATTCTGTGTTGCTTTGTCAGTGAAGAATCTTCCCTCTTCACCTTCCTCATTGCCAGGCAGTTAAATATAGTAAATTGTTCATTTTGATGAGAAAAACCTTTGCTGGGTAAAATTGCCAGAATTACCAAACAATAGACATTTCATTAAGTACTAATAAACCTATTTCTGGAGGTAATCCTGAGATAATTCCTAAGATTGCCAGGAATGTTTAGTATATTCAGCCCAGGTTAACAGCATGTTACCAATTACATGGTAAGCAAACATCCTAAGCCTTATATTGAACAGGTCAATTGATACGGTGTTGATTCATGCTTGTTCTTTTCACCAAGCATAAGACGAGCCCTTGCCATCCTGGGAAAAACTAACCAAATACAGAAAACCTTCTCTTTGCTGCTAGCTGGCAGTCCTAGGTTCAGTGATAAATGATTGCAAGTTGAGAAGCAAGCTGACTCCCACCATTGCCTCAAGGGAATTTACATACAGAATACTTGAGTAGCACATTCTTTGGTATCCCCCCACTCTCACTCTTTGTAGTTTGGTTTGCTTGTTCCTGAGCAAACTATTTTTGCTCAACTGTAGCTTCTTGATGAAATCTTTGTTCTGGTATCTGTTCAAAAAATTGGGCTAGAAGTGAATCAATCATTACTTTACTTCAGGAAATTGCTGGCAGATAACTGATACCTAGAAATAGAATGGGTAAATAAGGTGATGTGCAAAGTGCAAGTTCAGTATTTTAGAATTTGTTTATTTGTGAACTTCTCAATTTGCATATTAAAACTTGTTTCGATCCATCTTGGATTGCCTGCTATTATTGGTGCCTACTTTAGAATATGAAGTTACTTCCATGTTTTTTTTGCTGAGGCAAGTTGTCACAATTTGTACATGCAGACCTGATCTAAGACTGTGTACTATATATTACAATCCATGAAGTAGAAAAGAGTCAAACTGGAAAGGTAACAGGAATCTTTAAACTGTCTTTTGAAGAAGCCTCCTGGCATGACCCATCCTATCTCTAAAAACTGATTGAATAATTTTTTCTGATAAATAGTCTGAATAACAGTACGTATGAAGGAGCAATTCTCCTCTCATCCTCCCTCATCCTCTGCTATAAATTTCTGATTTTGCTTGGACTTGCTTCTTACATTAGTGTAGCATTATTGCTTTAAAGGCTCAGTTTTGTGCTTTGCTGCCTTTTTTAGGTATAAATTCAGATTCGTAATACTGCTCAAGTACAGTAGTGTCCAAGTCCTAAAGTGAGCTCTTTCCAGTTGTGAAGAATGAGTAGCAACATGAGTGGTTTCACAGTACAATGCTGTAGGTCATCTCTGTGCACAGGAGGTAAATGTCTTTTTCAGGTCGTGTCCAAGGTCTGTAGCTCGCAGGGTAGACTGAATATCGAAGTCAAGATACAGAAGGTGCTCTTTAAAATCAAGACATCCTATTGCCATGTGCAGTGAACACTAGGTCTGGGTTTGTGAGTGTTGTTTACACGCATTACGTAAGGTGTAATAGAAAAACTCTTTCCTTAAACATTATAGTACTGTAGAAATTGGCTTGCAAAGTCTTGTGAGGAAAATACTTAATATGATTGATAAACAAGAAAAACAAGCCATTCTTAGAAGTTGTTTATTCAATGACTCCTGAATTTTAAAACCAAATATAGGTTTTTTCTGTTTATTTCAGAAGCAAACTATTTCTGACACTGGATGAACAGGATAGCCTTTTGCACTCATTTATTGATAATTAAATATTTTATTATGGACTCCTCTTACTAAATAGCAAGAGATTCTTGTTTTGCTCTAGGACAGATTCTGTAGGCTTCTTTTGATGATTAAATATTTTAATTTTCTTTTCTAGGTGTGGAACATCAAACAGATGATTAAATTGACACAAGAACATATAGAAGCACTGCTAGACAAATTTGGAGGAGAGCATAACCCACCATCAATATATTTAGAGGTAAGTTTACATTCAAACAGATGTAGTTAGATTAATGTTGTGTTATCTTAATCTTATGGGAAGCATCTGAGGTTAAATCTGAGAATACCTGTAGGAAAAGGCAATATTCTCCTTGTGCATTACTAACTTAACTCTTTCCTAAGAGATGGAAAGGAACTGTGTGGTATTTGTGGGATTCAGTAGGGGAAGGTCAGTGGCATGGTGTAATAATAATGTTGGTGCAATTGAAATGTCAAGCCCTTTTGTAGGGGCCAGGGGAGAGAAGATTGTGTTTATAATGGAGAAAGTCATGCTCTGTTAAAAGCCTGACTTTCACATGAAAACATTTTGTAAGACTAACTTTGCCTTTAAAGCAGTTAACTTCACTTTTTTCTCTTTGAAAAATGATCATGTATAGTCCGAAAAATTGCATTAGGAGAGGGGGACTTCTTAAAGCAATACATAAAATTGTGGGTTGGAATGAAATTTTTAAGCCATTTTTAATTTGTAAACTAACTACAAATTCAGTCTCTGTATTCTTTCATCACTCCAAATTCATAGAATTGCATTGACATAGGACCACTAAGAGCTTAAAGAGCTGCATGCAAAAGTTACCTCTATTAGGAATTAAATGGGCATCACGTGCTTCAAACCTGCCCTTTTCACGCTTCTCTCAAGTATTGAAATAACCAGAGGTCAACCAGATTTCTTTCATAGTCCTTTTATTTGTAATTGCTGCCTAAAGGTACTGGGTAATTAAAAATAAAGATCTCATTATTTGAGGTACTTCTAGCTTTTATCTTAGTATGTCAGAGCAGGGCACTAGGTTGATTATACAAATGTTGACATTATGTCCTTAACAGTTAAGGTCAAATGAGGCCCTCAGTAGTTGCTTTACTTAGGGCTAATATGAAATGGGAGTATTGAATCAGTGCTTACCACTATTTTATCCACTCTGCTGTATTTAAGCACACCTGTGTTTTCACATGAACTGGTTCATCCCATATGTTTGGATTTATTACTGCCACATACAAGTGGGTTTTGTTAGATTGTGTATCAAACCCCAATAATAATAATGAACTTAGTCTGTACTAAGTCTGGATTTCGGGTAGGGAAGTTGTTAGTTCATCACAGCCATTTGTCACTTGTTTTTATTGAAACTATGACCAAGATCCATCACTGGAAGCTCTGTGTTTGTTCTGTAGGTCATTGATAGGGAAAAGAGCATTTGCAGTCATAAATACGTGCTGGGAAATGATTAGGGCAGCATAAAGAGTAATTTCGAAATAGTTGGTGACCATAAACCATGAAGCTGAAAGCAGATTTGCAAGTTCAGTGGATCCATGTGCCACCGAGATGAAACTGCAGCTCTGGCTCATCAGCATGGTGAGGCAGAGCCGGGTGTTCCTCTGCTGCAGTGAGTTCTGCTAGATCCTGAGCAGGGCTTGGGGCAAGTAGTGCTGGCACTGACTAGGGAGCCACAAGCCATTGGGAGGAAGGTGGAAGGGGCTGACATTGTGCTTTTGCAGTTGAGTTATCCCATGGGACAGGGAGGCCTGTGGAAAGAGCCCACCATGGTTGAAATGAAAAGCCTGTTCTTCCCAGCTCTTTGCAATGTGGTTCCTCCGCTTCCTTTGTTCAGGTACTTGCAGTACTGGCAGTGACTAAGCCACTACCAGTCACTAACCTGAAAGGAAAATGTTCTGGTTTTGTTGAATTACTTTACCATCCAGGTAGTAGTTTAAACTTGATCAGATGAAGTCAGTGAGCCCCAAAGCTGTGGTTAAGATTAGGGAAGGGAAAAGAGTTTGCAGCTGTGAGCCAAGAACTGGAAGATGGTGTCAGAGAGGAAAGGAACCTTTTATTTGGATGGTCACTAGCATAGATTAGATCATCCTCAGATACATTTATCAAGGTGAACAGGATTGAATGCTGCAGACCTGTAATTTGTTTAGCGTGTAGACTTCCTGTGGTAGAACTAAAGTTTGAAAGAAAAAAAAAAGAAGAAATCTATTACTGAGTGCCAGATACAGTTAGAAGCAAGATTACTCTCAACCCTTGGCTGTTCATTTCAATCCAATAGCAGTTGTCTAGTGTGTTCTTTCTGCACCTTTCCCACCTTTTGGCTTGGCCAAGACAGGGCTTGCTTTCTGTTCCCAGCATTTATTTGGCAGCAATTTATCCAAATCTAACCTGTCACTGCTAGAGCTCATGTTTTGACTTCCTGTATTCCATCACTTGTCAGAGAAAGGGCCAAAAAAACTCTGGTTGCAGCATAGAAGGACAAAGCTATATGTAAAAAGTTTTGAATGTAGTGTGATGAAGTGTGAAAGAACATATTTGCCTCTAGGAAATGCAGAACTAAGAAAACAGAGTAGTTTTGATACAAATAAAAAGATGTCTGTCTGACGTGTTAGAAATAGCAAACTTCCCATGTATGGAATTAGTGTGTGATACCAGCTTTGGGGCTCAAGTTCTGTACCTGGGTGTCACCACTGACTTCTGTGGAGGGCTCCTCTTTCCCCTTAAGCTTTTACCTCTAGTCTGTGTCTAGGTCTTGATGCTGTGGTCTGTGTACTCTCACCAAAATGCTCAAGTGGGAAGGTAATGGAATTTAGATGCTGTCCATCATCTTCTGATCTTTCTATTTTTATTGCTTTGCCAAAGATTCATTTCTGGCTGTAATATTGTCCTGCTTTTGCACAGAATCTGTATGGGTAATTTTGCTAGTGTGTTACTTGGACAGCATCACCCTTCCCTTTGTTGCCTTAGATTCATAGAATGGGTTAGGTTTGAAAGGGATCTTTAAAGGTCGTCCAGTTTAACCCCCCCTGCAATAAGCCAGGGGCATCTTCAACCAGATCAAGTTGCTCAGATCCCCGTCCAATCTGGCCTTGAACGTTTCCATGGATGGGGCATCCACCACCTCTCAGGGCAACCTGTGCCAGTGTTATACCACCCTCATCATAAAAGTTTTCTTCCTTATGTCTAGCCTGGATCTGCCCTCTTTTAGTTTAAAACAGTCACCCCTTGTCCTGTCACAGCAGGCCCTGCTAAAAAGTCTGTCCCCACCTTTCTGATAGATCACCTTAAGTATCAAAAGACCCTTTAACTATTCCAGGCTGAACAACCACAGCTCTCTCAGCCTATCTTTGTAGGAGAGGTGCTCCAGCCCTCTCATCATCTTTGTTGCCTTCCTTTGTACCCTCTCCAACAGGTCAATGCCCTTCTCATGCTGGGAGCCCAGAGCTGGATGCAGCACTCCAGTGGGGTCTGACGAGAGCCACACAGAGAGGCAGAATCCCCTCCCTTGACGTGCTGGCCCTGCTGCTTTGGATGCAGCCCAGGATATGGTTGGCTTTCTGGGCTGTGAGTGCACTTTGCCAGCTCGTGTCCAGCTTTCCATTCACCAGTACCTATTCTGCAGGGTTGCTCTTAATCCCTTCCTCTCTCAGCCTGTATTGATACTGATTTTAAAATCCTTCTCTTGCTCTGATCTCTTTGCATCTTCCATGAAGTGTGAGCAGCTCTTAAGGACTCCTGTAGATTGTGCCTCTTGATCATCTCTTGAGGTTGCTATCAGCAAGCATGTTGTCTTCTTTTAGCAAAAGCTGAAATTAGCCAAAACTAATTGCTATGTAAGCACCTGCAAATGAAGACTTTTGCTTTCACCCATATTGCCTTTCACTAGATGTAAACATCTAGTTTTATTGTAATGCTTTCTGCAAAAACATGGCTTTTTTTACACTTCTGACAAGTTTGACAGCTGTCCATCCATCTTCCACTGTGCAGATTTTCAGTACCATAGGGTTTGTTTGGTTCTTTTGAACTCCTGTCTGGCTTTATATCTTTAATTTACTACACTTGTTACTACCTGCTCATGTTCAGAGAACTTGCAGCACCCCGTGCACGGGCTCCTGGCCTGTGTTGGAGCTGCCTCTGAAGACCTGTCAAGTGAAGTTGTGGTTGAAGCTGGTGACAACATTGCCTTCCAGTTAAAAGTGAAAGGAGGGGGTGGGGGGACAGAAGCTCATGAGAAAGCTAAAGAATTCAGCAAGAAAATAATTCTGAAAATTGAGCATTCAAAGGTTATTTAAAAAGTAAAGTAAAATTATTTGTGCATTGAATATAGAACATACATCCCTTTTAAAAATAAAAAGGAATTTATGCCTTAGTTACAGTTGCTCAAGAAATAGAAGCTTTTGTTTCTGTGTTCATCTGAGAGTGAAGACAAAATTTTCACCCCCCTCAGATTTTTTTTTTTCCCCAAATTCAGGAGAGGGTGTCAATGGATTTTACGTCAAAAGAACTTTAAAACTGACAGCTGTTGTTGCAGCCATCATTTTGGGTTTCATCAACTGCCTATGAGAGAGGAACACTTCCCTTGAAATATTGAAAGTGATTGACATGTGCTGTGTTGAGTTCAGCATATATTTAATTATTCCTGCAAGAGGGGATACTCAGAATTAGGGGTATCTCTCTGCTTTGATCCATCACTCCTCAGTGATGGCCTTACAAAGGTGAGTGTGGAGCAGGGAGAGTGGAGGAGAGCAGAGTGTGCAAGCCTGGGTGGAAAATGTAGTGTGAAGCTGAAGGGCAGCAAGTTGTTTGCATTGGTCCTCCCAGGGCAGGAAAATTAGAGCTCAGGAGGGAGACCAAAGCTGCAGAGAGACTTCTGAGTGTGTGTCTAAGGTACAGAGGGAGGAAACAAAATGTACAGAAAAAAGAAAAGAACATTTGTCATTAACCACACAATTTTCTTCTAATCATTATAATTAGTAAAAGCTTTGGGAATCTTGTCAACGTTCTCTAATATGATGTTAAGAAAAACTTTTCTGTTTGTTCTGTGTGGAAGAAAGAATAGATCTCGTAAGCAGTGACTGTATTAAAATCCAAAAATGGCTTGTAGCCAAATTTCCTTCTTGTATAATTTTGGCTTTTAACTTGTGCCATTTGCTGTGTGTGACCTCAGCTCAAACACCCCCCTGGAAATCACTGTCAAACCACAGAATGGTTTGGGTTGGAAGCAACCTTCAGGATCATCAAGTTCCAATCCCCCTGCCGTGGGCTGGTAACTTCACTAGACCAACTTGCTCAAAGCCCCATCCAACCTGTCCTAGAGCGGTTCAGGGACAGGCTGTTCTGAGTTTCTCTGGGCAACCTGTTCCATGCATCACCACCCTCAGAGTGAAGAATTTCTTCCTAATATCTAATCTAAACACACCCTCTTTCAATTTAAAGCCATTGCCCCTTGTCCTGTCACTATATGCCTGTGTAAAAAGCCCCTCTCCAGCTTTCCTGTAGGGCTGTTTAGGTGCTGTAAGGTCTCCCTGGACCCTTCTCCAAGCTGAAGAACCCCAGCTCTCTCAGCCTGTCTTCATAGGAGAGGTGCTCCAGATATTTGAAATAACTGCTTGACTCAGTAGATCTAGAAATACCATTAATTGCATTTTTATTTTCTCTTGGGAAAGAGGCTGCAGGAGCTTCTCAGTAGGTTTTACCGCACTTTTTGGAAGCACTCTGTATCTCAGTAGCTGAAAACATCAATGATTTTTGTCTTCCCACATAATTTCTTAGTGCCTTATATCAGTCCTTGAAGTGCTGTTTCCCAAAATACACAGTTTGTGACTCACCATGGAAAAACCCTTTTCCTAAGGGTTTGTCTAAGCATTGTAAATATTGGAAATCTTTACTGCAAAGAAGGTTGTTAGTATGATACTGGGAAAACCTGGGATTCACTTAGCAAAAATGGTTAAAATATGCAGTTGTGTATTCTTTGGAACATCCATCAAAATTTGTATTTCTTTTGTCTCTACCTACAAAATACTGATGAAAAAGATAACCTGAGTTAGGGAAGGGAGAATAAAGGCCTGTGTATTGGTAACAAATGCTGTGTACAAACTGAAATGGGTTGCAAAGACCCAGGCTGGCCAAAAGCACTCAGCTCAAACTCAGAAGGGAGGGATCATGCTTAAATGGCTTAATCAGATTTGTTAGCCTTTGTAGACTCTTAATGACTGTTCAGGGAGGCCTTACCTATTTAAACTTCCCAACTGTTGTGTGTCCTTTTTGCCCCATAGTCATGTGTACAGTATTATTTTCTCTGAGAACTGAAACAGTTTTGGCCCATTCACGTGTAAATTGTTGTCTGGAATGGGGTTGCATTCTGGACCTGCAGGTTACTTCAGGTAACAGTCCAAGACTAAGCTGCCAGGTCTTTTGGGGTTTGTTTGGCTTGGTTTTGGTTTTTTAATTTGGACTCCACACGAAATGGAACAGTATGCAAATGCACGGAATTACAGTGGTATCAAAATAAGTTTTAAAACTCGGTCAGCTTTCTAATACTGTCTTGAAGGAGTCATTCTCTTTTGTACTCCTACTCTTGGAAGCAATTTAAAATGAGAATCGTGGGGGTAGAGGTATGTTTGCCCCCAGCTACTGTGATTTATTTTTTTTTCCTAGCTTTCTCTTTGCCTTGATGTGTTTATTCAGAGGCGTTGCTGTTCTCAGTTTTGAGAGTTTGGCTGTTGAACATCAGGAGAGTATTTAATTTCTTATTCCTGTATATCTGAAGAATCCATGCAGGAGGTCAAATTAGTTAATTAAAGAAGATTACCTCTTTGCTGATCTGAAGTATGCTTATTGCAACAGCAGGCAGATACAGTCTGAAATAGATCTTGGTGATGAATCTCGGATTGTTCCAGACTGTGGGATTCCAGGAAAATGCTAACACTGCATACAGACACTGGGAAACCTGGTGTCCCTCTGGGGAATTTCAGATCAGTTTTTACCAGGCTCCTAACAGATGCTGTTCAAATATGTTGGACCAAAACTGGAGTGTCTAAAGTTAGACTAAGTACAGATTTAGGAGTCTTACTAAATGAAGAAATCGTGACGTATGTTACTGTCTATCTTCAGCTCCCATTTAACTTAGTGGGATTTGCATTTGATCAACAGCCTAAAAGGTCAGACGTCTTTTAAATAGAAACACAATCTCAGTTTCAAAGACCAGGAACCCGCAGTTTAGGCTTTTAGGTTTTTCACTGTGTGAATGTTATCTAAAGTTGATTGAGGAAGAGAGAGAGCATGGCAAAAACAGTTATCTGCTTGAATTTAGACTGGTGTTCTAACCAGATGTAGTAGGGGGCAGAGAGAATGAGAAATCAGATTTTTCTACTTGGGTTTCTCACAGATTAATTAAAAAAAAAATTGTTGCTTTTTATTTCCTTAGATGATGTCACTAGAATGTGTAGCCTGGTCATGGCTCAAGAAAACAAATTTCGAATATAATATAAATGATATGTAAGAAAAAAATACACATTTTTTGAGAAAACCTTTTTTCCTCATCTTGTCATCAGAACACTTGGCACAACTGCATAACGTCTTTCAAATTCTGTTGACTTCTGAGGTCAGTTTTTATTTTTTCAGTAGTTTGCAACATTTAAGAAGTAACTTTAAGGCTGTTGCTCCTGAGTATATACACCAGTTAAAACTGCAGAACATACGCAGCAGAATAAGACAGCAGTTGTATTTTGGCATGTGTGTACATTGGATATAAACATGCCATCTTGTAATGCTTTAGTTGGACTTTGCAGCTTATCAGGCCTTGATGCATTTTACTTAGCTAAAGTCTCAGGGGTATTCTCACATGTATAGACTATTATATGATACACAGATATACTGAGATGCAATATAATTAAAATCCACTTTTTGTTCTATTTTTGATAGCCATAGGATTATGTGTAGTTTGACAAGCTGTGCCGATTTTAATCTAATATTCAACTTTTCAAATACATACTTTGTGAAATGCAACTTTGTAAATTCATGCTAAGCTGGGAGCAGTCTGAGCTGTCAGTGACCCACCCTGACGATAGCAGCAGCAAACGTGGCCAGCATGAAGAGGCACCCATGCACTCACTACTCGTGGGGCTGCTTTGGGGTGGTGTTCAGCACGGGCAGCAGAAGGCTCAGGAGGAATCTGCAGGCTCTTTCAATGTAAAGAGAGGGCCAGACTCTTTCCAGACCTGCACAGCAAACGGGGAAGGGGCAATGTCACAGATAGTGAGCATCAGGTTCATTCCATGAGAGACAATTCTTCATCCCAAGTGTGGGTTTTGAGCTCTGGAACTGGCTCAGAGGTTGTGGGCTCTCCGTCTTTTAAGACTTGCAAAGCTTGCTTTGGCAAGGCCCTGAGCAACCTCATTGAACTTAGAAATTATTTCTGTGCTAAACGCTTGTTTGGACTAGATGACTTCTGGGGATATCTTCCAACCTTTTTCCCTTTCCTTTTATTTTTTTCTCTCTTGTGATTCTATATCAAGCAAGATTTAAGTTTTATGTAGAACATTACTTCTTGCTGGGAATATGTAAACTGATTGGATTGCAGCCTAGATTTCATAAACTCTTCCTTCTGAAATGCCTTTAGAATTTTTGATTTAATGATTTGTTTGAATATGCATCTTATTGATTCTGTATAGACTTAATTTTAATTTTTAGTTTGTTTTTGAAGAACACTGTCAGAAATAAACCTCATAGTTGACCCAGAGGGCCTTGACTGACTTGAGGGTTTGTGTAGCTGTTGATACCTGTCTGCTAAGGTGGCTGTGCTGCTGCAAATCAGTTTTGTAGATAGGCCAAATCTGCAGTTGTATCTTTCTTTCAGCTAGAAATACTTGCCATAGGTCAGCTTTGCTGATATAACAATCTTTGAATTTAACTCTATAGAATAATTCTGTCTTGAATTGGTCCTGTTGCCTTTATTGGTGCTAATCATCAGATGAAACTTTTTTCTCCAAAGTGCTTAACTTTTGTGAAATAAAATTTGATTGGAGATATTCTGGCGTAGTACATTCTGCTGCATGTACTGTTGCTCTTTTTGTCTAAGATGAATTTTTTTTAAGAGAAAAATGTATTTAAAGTTTAGCAATGCGTTTCTACTTCCTTTACATTTTACTATGGGATCTTCTGCTATGACACCGACTTACTGTATGCTAATTGAGAGCTTTTGTTCTCAGAAAAAATACAGAGCTTTTTGCAGAAATCAGTGGTACAGAACCCAAAGCCAGCAGCAGCTCCCAGCTTTCCATACTCATTGTTTATTCTCTTAAGATAAATCGTTTGACTTTGAGTTTGCATTAGTGACAGATTAAGCTGCCAATGTAAACATTGTAGGATTGAGTATTTTGAAAGTTGTGTGTAATTTTGTGAAGGAACTAACCCACAAGTATCCGGAAGCAATGTAATGTTGCATGTGTTTGAATAATATTTTGCAATGTTCATGAGAAAGGGAAGTAAGTATTTAGAAAAGTATTGGTGAAATGGTAACAGTTTATGTTTCCTAATTTTTGTTTACTGAAAATAATTCTTGACACATGGAGCTTTTACTCAAGTTTCTATGAAAAGTTGATCCTGAAAGTAGGAGAGACACATGTGTTACTGTACAGCCAAAAAATGCCATTATTCATAGTTGGGTAACTTTTCTATTTACTTTTTGACAGTACAACTGGGTTAGAGTGAAAATGTTTTGATTTTAAGTCTCAGAGTTTGGGGTCTATTTGTAAAACGTTAGACATCTTCAGTTTTTAAAAGAAATAGTAAATAGTTTTCCATTTCTTGCAACTAATGTATGTTTATCAGAAGCGGAACCCGTAACATTTAGAATTTGCAACTGATGTTCACCACCATTCTTTAAAATGCTTTTTCTTTCTTATTCCTCACTGTCAAATTATCATTTTCTTTGTTAACGCTGTGGGAGTGATGACACATTTTGAACATAGGTCCATCCTGGGAGGATGCTAAGCTTTCTTAAAAAGGGAGGGATGAACCACTGTTTATGCAGCAAAACCAGTTTGGATTAGATGAGCCTGCACATTTAACCTGGAGAAATAAATTCCTAATAAAATGTAATACTTGGGGCTACAGTACTGAATGCTGGTTATTTTTTCTCTTAATTTTATTTCTTTTTTTCCACATGTAGATGCTGCAGACTTTTTGGCCAGTTAAATTCTCCTGTAACTTTAATTAGCAACATGTTATGGACAAAAAACTAGGAAAGCAAATAAAATAAGTAATTTTAAACAACAGAACCAGAAAGCATTTTTCTTTTATATAAATATACTTGAAAGTATCATTGAAGAATTTATGCATATTGGTATGGATCTTGGTCTTGCTGTAGAGAAAAGTAAAAAATTCCATTCCCTATGGCTTAAGTGTTAGGTTTGGAAGATCTTTGTTTCTTCTTTTCTGTAAAGGTCTAAACAAGGTCTAAACTTATCAGTTAACACTGACATGCTTCTGTAGCATGAAACAGAGGTTGCTTAACTGATTCAGGTTTTTAAAGATATTCTAGTAATTTATATACTGAAGAAATGGTTCCAGTACTTGCATACCGATGAAAATTTTCTCGGTACAAAGTTGTGGGTAACGAATTTGAAAGAAAAATATATACTGATTGTGTATTTGTTTTATTGATCTTGGCAACATTTTTTAACTTGACTACATTTAATAAAGACTTAATAGGCAAATTCAGTATTACTGATTTTTTTTTTTTGTTTATTTAAGAAACTTGATCTGTGTAATCAGGTTTTACATAAACATGCTGAAAAGATGTTAAAAACCTTTCAAAGGATCACTTTTACATGTTTGTGGATGGCTTTGAAACAGGGCAAACTGTGTTGTGTTCTAACTGAGAAACATTTTTTGTACAGCTTGGTCTGAAAGCATAGTGCCAGAGGTGAAGGGTGGTGAGCAGTGAGCTAGGTGAGTTGTCAGATACAGATGGTAAAAAGCAGATTTGAGCTTTCTCTTAGTTATTGCATTAGAGATATTTAACTGTTGTTCCAACAGAATGATAAATTAATCTGGAGCACAGTAATTCAGCAATGCAGCTGACAATAATTGGTAAAGATTTCTGGTTTTCATGAAGAGATTGTTAGAATCTTCAGTGCAGGTGCTTTGAAGCTGTAGCTTATGATTTGTTTTATCCATTTCTTCATCTAATTTATTAAAACATTACTTGTTGCTTCAGAAGGTTTAATACAATGTATTGAAAGCCATTCCTTCATTGTGTCCTGAAAAATTTGACCAGACCGTTTTGTTCATATTCCAGGGAAATTTGTAGTAGTTTAGTAAGTGTTTTGTTTCGTGTTTGTTCCGAATTTAGATTTCTGCTTTTGTCTGAGGCTAGTACTTGATTAAAACAGCTGCTGTTCCTTCACAGGCCTATGAAGAGTACACCAGCAAGCTCGATGCTCTACAGCAGAGAGAACAGCAGTTACTGGAATCCATGGGGAATGGAACTGATTTCTCTGTCTCCAGTTCAGCTTCAACAGACACAGTTGCATCATCTTCCTCCTCTAGCCTCTCTGTAGCACCTTCGTCCCTTTCAGTTTATCAAAACCCTGCTGATATGTCACGGAATAACCCTAAGTCTCCACAGAAGCCTATTGTTAGAGTCTTCCTGCCCAACAAGCAAAGGACTGTGGTGAGTCAGTTTCTATTCACATACTTGTAACCTCAATATTTCCTGTATCTCTCTCCCTCTGTATGCAAAAGTTAATTTAAGAGCTGAAAAAATACCTGTGAGAAGGTCAGAGAAGTGTCATGATCGCTGTGCTCTGCCACACTCAGTTGTTTTGATCTGCTGAATGTTTTTGACAGGATTAACGCAAAAAAGTCCATTAAAGCAATAATACAGAATACAGAACTTTCAGGAGTTTTATAACTATGAAGATAGGTCAAGAAATAGTTTTCTCAAACCAGCTTTTAGATTAGTAGTAATTTCCCATTTTACAATAGTTAGAAAGAGACAGTAAGCTCTATTTCTTATACTATACAAAATTATTGACTAGTTAACAGGACAAGATAGAGGAAGTGTTTTCTATGTTGTCAGAGTTACTAGAAGCATTGAGTGCTTTAGAGCAAGAACCAACCTCTTGCAGCTAAGAAGGGCTATGCAGGATTGCCTGGGTTTTGTTTCTTTTTTTGTTATTCCTCCCCACTTACTGTGGTGTTTGTTTGAAGACCATGATGCTTTCAGGCCTTGTGTACAGAACTGGCATGGGGAGGGGCATTGTTGCTATTCGAGGTGTCAAGAAATGTTGCCTGCCAGCTGTTTGAAACCTGGCGTTTATCAGTTTTGACAATGTTACAATGATTTCTGAAGTCATGGAAGTGTGGTTGACTTTTTGCTGCTAGAGAAGGGATTTTTTTATCAGTTAAAAGCTGCCAACTGAAGAGCCTTGATACGTGCTTTAGAATAATACACTGCAAACTGCGATACATGAAATTATTGACAAGCCTGTTGAGGCTCTGTTTTGCAAGGTGGTACGTAATCCAAACTTAGCAAGGGAGCTGTGTTTCCAGAGAAGATGGGAAATGAGTGGACACTAAGAGTCCATGTCAAACCAGCACGTTTTGCAGCAGTCAGTCAGGTGTCAGCTGTCTCTGGATTGTTACTGCCCGTTGAAATTGAGTTCCTGGTAAAAAGAAGAAAACATAAACTGAGTAGTGCCGGGCACTGGAACATGTCCTCACCCTTTCCCTACCACTTTCCTTTCATCCTTCCTCTACCCCACTGAGCAAAAGAGACTTACAGTGGGAACAACATTGGAGGGAAGTTGTTTTCACCTGATTTTTTAAAATATTGCTTAATTGTTCAAGATATTGCTGAAGATGGGAAGTAATATTTGGGTTTTGACCTAGAGAACGGGAGTTTAATGTAGGCTGTGACCACTGCAGAATGTACAGTGTAAAGCCAGGTGATTGTGTTGTCTGCCTGTTGAGGAAAGTCTAAGCACACAGTACTACCCACAGAGTGAAATCTGGAGAGAAGGTACTCGACTTTGGAGGGACTCTGGTTTCTTCGTGTCTTCTGTCCCATCCTGTGTGGCTATTTGCAGCCCCTGGCTTGGGGCTCACAAATTGATTTTGTTTCATTCCTGTAAAGGATCACAGCATATCACTTCCTGCACTGTTCTGTGCATTACCTTTTTTGTGTCTCCTATATGTTCTCCTGTCCTCTAACCCACATAGTATAATTCTACTCTTATTCTTTTCCCCTCTCCTGCAATACTCTTGTTCTGCTTCTTTGTCTCTCCTTTTTTACCTCCTCCTCAATCCTGTTTTATTTTTTCCCTGCACTGAATCTAGATGCTCCTTCCTGGCTATAGGAGGTAAATGTGGTTTGACTTGGGTGTAGTCAGGGGGAGGCTCTTGCTTCTGTCCCCAGCTTTCTGCTGGAGGCTGAACACTATTTGCCTTACAAGTCCAGCTCTGCAGCTAGTTTCCAGCTTGCTTTGGTTCTTTTTATTTCAGTTTTACACACTGCCTGGATCAAGTTACGTTACTAAGTGGAACTTTTGTTCCTTTTTTTTTTTTCATGCACTGGTAAATTATCTCTGGTTTAGAGCTGAGAAATGGTGCTTATAAGAACTCTTTAGTGTGGGGGTTAGTGGCTGGAGCTGAAGTTCATTTCTCTGAAACTTGAACCAGTGCTCATTTTATTGAGAAAGTCAGGAATTTCTTGTATGGCGACTCTTAATGTAACTACTGTGTTTTCAGTATTTATTGATCCTACATGTAGTCTGTTGGAAACCAAGGAAATGCCAGGAGCAACTACAATTCAGAAGGAACTGCAGCAGCTTACTGAATCCTGGGGTGCATCAAGCACAGCATCACTAGCTAGCTGGGAGAGGTGATTCTCCTCCTCTACTCAAGTGTGCCCTCACCTTGAGCACTCTGTGCAGTTTTGGGTGCCACAATATAAGATTCTGTGATTTACAGTGCAGTTTTAATGGCCAGCAGTCAGATGATAGGTTACCGGCCTAAAGAAGCATCCAGCATTTTTCAGTGAACACTGAGACTGCTTTCTTCGTTCTTATCTCAGTGGATAGAGGAGTGCTGCACACATTTGTCTTCCTTCATAACCTCTGACTTGAAAAGCAGAGCAGTTGTGTCTCACTTGTGCCCATTACCTGAGCCATTTGCTTATGCAGCTGTGGTGGCAGTTCAGGGTGTTCAGGTATACAGGGCAGCTTGTGATGGGTTGAAGCAGGAAGGAGATTCCTGGTGAAATACATCTTACCTACCATTAGAGCCTTCTCCCTGCCCTAGTTCCCATTCCATATGGCTTAAAGTAAGGGTGAGGTGTTCTACAATCAAGCAGGTGGCTGGAAAGGAGAGATACTGTCAAAGTTGCAGTGTTGCAGCAGTCTTCTCCCCACCTCATTTAATTGCTTTCAGTTAATACCTACTTCTGAAAGAAAATCTTGTTAGTATCACCATAATAATTTCAGTCGTTACTTCCAATTCACTTCAGGAGGGGAGAAATGTTGTCAGATCCTTAGGAGTCTGTTTATTTTTGTCTGGGAATGCCATGACATTTCTTAAACTGACTTAAAGCGACTGGAATTGAGTTGGCCATGGAGACCCAACCTTGTTATTTATCTTTGATCACTCTGAAGCGGTCCCAAGTGCTACAACAGCCTTCTGCTATTTGTTTAGAGCTGCTAAAAATGCAGGAAATGGGGGGAGTTGCTTGCATATCTTACATTTTTGACTAGCAACTGCCTTGTTAGTTGAGAGTTCTCTACGTGTTATTGTTTGTGTAGGATCAAGCAAATACATCTGTTGGAGCTGACTCCAGTTCAAAATATAATTTGGGGAAACTGATGGGAGTACAAAGAAATGAGACCATGGTGTTCAGTGTGATTGTGGTGCAGAGGTGGTGTAGCTGATGGGAAATTTCTTTGTGTGTGTCACAATAAGGCAGAGCATTGGACAAACCTTTTCCTAATAGAGGACAAGGTGTAAAGGTGCTTGCCTGAAAGCCTGACTGCTCTGTGGCAGAGCCTAGTGCAGCTGATCATTTGAAGTCAGCATTTTGATTCAGCTGGCTATGGGACAGGGTTCAAAAGTAACTTTTTTTTGAAAGCAAAACCAAATAGTTGGCTCCGTTAGCTGGAGGGGAATCAATGATTAAGTGGTGTCAGAAATAGAAGATTATTTTCCTTGTCCTTGGCCTGGAAAGGGATGAAGAGAAGTTTCTTTCTCTGAATAACCTCCTAGAAGAAACAACAGATTGTGTTTTCTTCTCTGTGCTGGGGGAATTTTTTCCCCTATAATGCAGAGAGATAAACGTGTATACTTCTTTCCTTATTGGCTTGGTTCAACTGGCAAGTCACATGTCCTTTGGAGAAGCATTCCACACAAATGTGACCAGGATAAGTCTGTGCTGGTGGGTTTGTTCTGTTTTGTTCTATCCAGGAGAGGAGGATGCTGAAATCATAAAAGTGCAAGATGGTGAAAGTCTACATGAGATGAAAAGTTGTTTTTTAGAACAAGTTGATGAGGCTTATCCAAGCAGTGGCAGAATTTAGGGAAATACAAGTTTAAACCTTGGTTGGGTTAGGAATCTAAATGTCTGTGGTGTGCATAGTAACAACTCTGCTAATTAAGGGAGAGCTTTTGGAGGTGGAAGGAAAGTATAACAACTCTGATCTCCTGCTGGGTGCTGTCAGTCTGAGAGATCGTGTTACATGCTAAGACTGGGTTTTGGTGGAAGGTAGGTAGTCTTGAGTGTAAGTAGATGACAGTGTGTTGGCATAAAAGCAAGTTACATTATTTACTGGTGAGATTTCTGAGAGAATGCATGAAGACAACAGGGAACACAGCCTTGGGCGTTCTTAGTTGTGGTGTGGATTAGGATTTTTTTTTTTCCAAGTTGTCTGATTGAATGTGCATGCAGAGAGAGAAAAGAGACAGAAGACAGTGCTCATGCAAATTAACAGAAGTAGACACATAACTCTTTGTTGAGAAAGGACAGTAATTCAAGGAGAATGGTGATTATCAACTGATCCAGAGGTATGGAACAAATAGGATAACTTCAGGTTTATGTAGGAGGAAGAAGACAGTGAAAAAGTTTAAAATGAAATGATGGAGTTACAGGCAATGAGTATAAAAAGCTTTCTATGAGTGTAAAGAATACAGGAATATGGTATTTGCATATAGGGCAGGATTTAAGCATTTTGTGGGATTGCTTCGAGCTGTGTGGTTTTTTTTTTTCTTTGAGGGTTGGGGGAATGTTTTTTGAGGACCTGGGTAAAGTATCTTTTGCACATCAATTTTTAACTGATAGGTTTGGGATAAGGAGAAAACCTCCATTTCCAATTGCAAAAACAGTTCCAAGTTTTGCTCTGTGAAAGTTGACAAAATAGTTAAAGTGATTAATCCAATTAGATTGCTTGCTCACTGTAGACCTTAAAATGCTAGTAGGAATTTTTAGACGGTTTTCCTGTGGCCCATCAGTTGAGGCTGGTCTCTTGAAAGAGAGCACTGAAACCTGGAATGGAATAAACGTTTTGTGGACATATCTGGAGTATCTCTCTGTCACAATGAAAGAGCACAAGAATAGGTCAGGCATGTATGATATTTTCCGTGGGTTGTCTTCCAAATTTGAGCTATTTGTCACTCAGGAATTTTTAAAGTGTTTTCTATTTGGAAACGCTCTGTTCAGCCTCCATTAAATGCATGCTATGGATACTAGAAATTTGTGTCTTGTGGTTAGGAATACCATGGGCGTGGTTATGTACAGTGTGAGTAATCATGTTCTGTGTTGGTCTTTAAGTCTGCCACATGCTACTTTATACTGAGTGACATAAGGGTTTCTGAGAAAAGCCATTTAATATGAGGCCTGGTGCAAAAACAAGTAGCTAAAACTCATCATAACTCCGCAGAGGAACAATATTAGGAGGTTTTTGATGCTGTAGTGAAGTCCTAGTAAAAGGAAAGGAGGAGAGAATTCTAGGAAAGGAAAGAATGCAGTAAGGGGGCATCTAACCCAGGTACTTCATGAACAAGATCATACAACTTGCTGAATAGCAGCCCTGAATGATTTTGATTACCCAAGAAATCCCTTCTGGACAAGTACTTAGAGTGGGAAAAAATCCCAGTCTGAAAGCAAATGAGCTCTCCTCACTGGTGGTATGGAGCATGGAAAGTTACAGGAAAACAGTGTTGAAGTGTAAGAAATGATGGTCATTTGAAAGGCATCAGGTGGTGATAGGTCTTGTGCTTCATCTCTGCAGTCTCTTGCTGCCTTCTGCACATTACCAGCTTCCAGAGGAAACGTTCACTTCATGTCTTCTGGCCTTCTTGGTGGGGAGTGGCTGTGAGGGTGGTAAGGAGTCTCCACTGCTCTCCCCAGCTGCATTTATAAAGGATCCTCTCCCAGTCCCAGTGCTGTCTCTCTTTCTGTCAGCATGAGCAAGGAGTGGATTTGGTCGGTTCGAATTCCATTTCTGTCTGTAGTGGTCTGAGTGGGGACAGTGAAGCAAGGGGGAACAAAAAAAACCTGAGGCTGTACATGCTCTGGGAAAGCTTGGTGGCCTCCAAATACTTCAGTTGCCTCCAGATTCTTGATGGGATCAAATCATTGTGTGTTATCACCCACCACAAGTGAGTGGTGGTGATAACACACAATGTTATAATTTCATTAAAAATTTCCATGGTAGGGTCTAAACTGAAACTAATACTTCGGGTAACAAAACAAGTTACCCTTTCTTCTATGTTCAGCTATAGAATATTGTGTGGGTTTTGGTTGTGCTTTGTTTTACTTTGTTATGAAGTTTAAGAGTAATTAGAGATGCTTTGAGTAAAAACTCAGCGTAAATCTGGGCCAGTAAAGCTTTTCCACTTGGTTTTGTGTTGGTATGCTTCATATGTATCTCATAGTTACACGTCTGTTGGAAGGTTGGTGGAAGTTCTCAAAATGTGAATGTGAGACTGAGTTTTTACAAGTGACAGTTTGTATGTTAAAGAGTTAAAGGAACTAAACAGGCATGTGAATGCTGTGCATGGGGACAATTCTGAAGTGTCTCACTCTTGTCACACCTTGGTTTATTAGTACATCTGCCTTTTAATTAGGCAGGCAATCATGTGATCTTCTCTGCAGTCATGAAGACTAGAAGAATAAGCTATTTTTATTCTATGTAAATTCTTAGCATAAATTAATTCATCATGCATGCACAATTGGAATCCTTCAAATATTCTGTTTTTAAATCTGGTGCTTGATTCATTTCTATTGACTTCAGATTTGCATCTTGCTTTCTGTAGTTTATGCTGTGAGTTTGTGCCTCAAGCTTGCTGAGTAGTAAGCACTGGATTTCTGTAGGCATTTAAGCTGCCCTACCAGTTTCACCTGTCAAGTATAAGGAAAATTCAGAGAAGGGATGTTCAGGCAGCTGAATAAACCAGTTTCTTGCTTTTAATTACACACCTGGTTTGACATGATTTGGTTTTTCTAATCAAAAATACAATTAGCATCTGTTATGTTAATCAAACATGTTATATCAAACGTACAGCAGAAATTGAGTTTATTTTTAGCCTATGCTAATGGCCGGTTGCTGAATGTATCTGAATACTTTGGAATTTTATGCATCTTATTAACAGACTGGTGGCATGAAGCAAATGGTAGTTTACTTTCAAGTAAACTTCACTTGATACTTCTGTATCACTAAGAAAATTTATTCTGTCACTTATGAAATTGTCTTTTATCTTTGCTAAGGAGTTTTCTTCCTTTTGTCCTTCCAGTTCTCTTCTTCCCTCCCACTGAGAAGGGAGTGAGCAACCAGCTGGGTGGTGCTTAGCTGCCTGCCAGGGATAACTCACCACAACCTACCCTCAAATGCAGGATTAATTCAAAGGCATATGTGTTGAAAAGAGAATAATTTAATCTACTACAGTTTTATTGACACGCTGTCTTAGATTGCAAAGTGGAACAATATTGAAAACTTGCCATTATAAAACTGATGGCTTGTCATCTGGAGTGCCATGTGCAACATTGATCGCTGTTTTTTACTCAAGTAAGGAGTGTTTAGTGATTCCTTATGAGATGAAAAGTCTGCCTGTAGAAAGTAATGAATGATAGAAAAAAAATACTGTTTAGAGCATGCTTCCTTTTCCTCAGAATGTGCTTGGCAGTCACTCGGTGAAATGGAATGTGAGTCACAAATCTGAAAATAATCATAATAAATGTTTTAATTCCATGTCTAGTAAGTCATACTTAAATTCATGCTTCTTGTGTTGTTTAAGCAGACTAGCCAATGAGAGTTTTAATATTTGTAGAGAATGTGTATACTACCTGCAGATGGAAGTATCCATTTGGTTTTAGGATCAGTTGCAGGATTTTAGAGAAGGATGTGAATTTTAGCCCTTCTGCTAAAGTTTTTTGCCCCCACACTGCCTGTAAAGCACCTGGAGTGTGATGAGCTGAGACAGGAATCTACAAAAGTGAACTCTGGGTCTGACCTATAACAAAGATTTATTTAAACTATTTTGTACCTTAAATTTCTGATGCATGTGGGTTTTGGTTTGGAGAGCAGCCAGCTGACTTTTTGGTCTCTTGAACAGAAACTACAAGGTCCTGGGGTTTTGTGCCCATGTAGTGGCTACAGATATTTTTCTAGATGAGCATTTCTCTCAAGTCTGAAGTTTAAAGCCATATTTTCCAAACTTTATTTTACTAGAAGGTCACTGTCAGCCTTCACAATTTCTGCCACTGATATTCACCCTAACTAAAATTTGAAGATAGTGATCTGTTCTCTACTGTTCCCTTTCAAATGATCAGTACTCTTCTGAACACAGTTTGAGAGCTGTCTCTCAAAAGCTTGAAAAATGATACGTGGAGGCCATTGATTAGGCACAACAGGTTTCATCCAGTGTGGTTGAGTGATGGTATATTCTTGAGAAAATATTTCTGCACTGACATAAATCAGTCTGTTGTGTTCTACAAGCGAGGACACATAATTGCATTGGAGGTGCCAATGGGTGCTGGTAATCCATGTCTATGCAAGTTAGCTGGAATGCATTTGATTGAATGGTGACAGCTTTGTAAAACGGGTAAATTCTGTTCGATTTCCCTTGGAAACAAGATTTAATGCAATGAAACTGCCTCTCAATTGTCTCACTAATGTGCTTCATTAAGAATGTGTTTTCTTGCTGCTTTCTCCTGGAAACTGGACAGAGCTTCATGTCCTGATATCCAGAACAGCTGTTTCTGAAAGCTGTATTCTTTGTTTTCTGGAGGATGTGATGTTCAATGTCATCTTTTGTCCTTTTTGCCACAAAGGAGGGTAATTTTATCTGTTAGTGCTGTAAGAAGTGGCTGACTGATTTGGTTAAATATTTGTCCTCCATAGGTAAGATGAAAAATTAAATGTGGATCTTAGGTTTGGATTTTACCAGAAAACCTGATGTGTTGGAAGGCCAAACTAATTACTTGGCACAAGTATAGTTTAGCCTAACTTTCTCCCTACACATGGAGTGCTGTGAACACGTGGCTGAAATTTTTTAGTCCTGGGTATCAGGTATTGGGGGGGGAAAAAGTGTGGTCTTTCAGAGTATATATGTTGTGGTAAGCAAATAAATACTTTGAAGTGATATTTCAAATCCATCCTACTTGGCATATTTCCATTATTGTACCTGGTAGTCTGCTTGATTGTTTGGAACTGCTCTGAAGCTCTAAGGTATATTACACATACCGTGCATACCATACATAGGTTGCACTTGGCTAAAGCGAGCTGAACTACAGCGCTAGGCTGAGGGAGAAATAAAGCCAGCTAACTAGTTTTGAGAAGTATAATACTGGATATTCAGGGCTGACCAGCCTCTCCACTTTCAGAGAATACCTTTTCATTGCTTTTTTGAGGTGCTTCTCAGCCTCTTCAGTCTCTTTATTGCTCTAAAATACTGGAAACTACACTGGTGTAAGGAAGCATTTTTAACTTACTGAGACTATGCCAGTTTCTAGTCTGATGTTAGAAAAGTGATGTAAGAGTTATTTAGGGACGTAGCCCTGGATTTCTTTCTGAATCGGGAATGACCTGATTTACAGAAATAAGTGATTTATTATGCATTGCTTAAATACTTGTGGCTATAGTACTAAATATATATCAATAATATTGTTACAAATACTTTCTGTCCCTAGAAATAGTTCAGGTGAGTAAAAGAAACGAGGACATTAAGGGCTATAGTTCTGTTTAATCTGTCTAGGTAGTAAGACTGCTTTGAGAATTTTTACAGTCTAGAATAATTTTCAGTTTTTTTCCTTAGGTCTTAACATTTGCAGACTTGAATATGTGTTTTGGTGTCTCCCTGAATTGCTACTTGCCCAATTTAGGATGCTCAAGTAAATTACCTCGTCTGGCATATTATTAAGCTACACACTGAACACACCTTGCAGTATGTGTTGGTAGCTTCTGTACTGTTTCTTAGTGTTATATAGCCCACACTTCCATGCTCCTCACTTTTGAAAGCTGCTTGCTGAATCAACTTTCTGATTGCTATAAAAGCCTAAACCTTTTCTGGTCTACAAATCTTGGGTATATAAGTAACCTGAAAAGAAAGCCCTTAACAATCACAATTTGGAAGTACATCCCGTAGCTCACTAACATGAGTTTCTAGGTGGTAACTATTGTGAAGCATATTTGAATTATCTTAGTTATAAAACAGAGGGATCAAGAGATAATGGAAGGATGCAAATAAAATGGATTTTAAATAATGTTAAACATTCTGTGTTTCAATAAAATGCCAACTTTGTTCAGTGTACTGGATTGCAGGCATAAGAGTATTTTGGAGTAGATGAGAAATTTTCTCCTGGGGAACTGATTTTTGTCAAAAAATGCTGATGTGATTGAGTTAAAATGCTCTGTGGGAATCCTGGCAAAACTCTTGATGGAATTGATAAACCCTCCTTGGTGCCTTCCTGCCGTGCTGGAGCTGCTGGTTCCTGGCAGGCCCACGGGGGCTGCGCCATGCGGGGCTCCTGCTCCCCTCCCGGGCTGTGGGGCCACACACCCTCCCTCTGCCTGGGGGCGAGGAGGAAGCTGTTCCAAGACTCCTGCGTCGGAATCAGCAGGAGTCTGTTAGCCAGGAAAAAAGAACCGGTATTGGTTTTTGTTTTTCTAAAGACTGAGTTGGTCTCCAAATCACTTTCTTGGAACCAGCTTTTTCTTTAACTTGGCCGTAATTTGGGGGTGAAAAGAAGATGGGGGCAAAAAGAGGTTTCAGAGGGAATGCTTTGCAGAGTGGTATTTCTGCTTTACAGCAGGTGCTAGTAGGGACTGAAGGAGGGGGCTGAAGGGCTGCATGCACAGATGGTGATAGACCGTGCTGTACCAGTCTGGGAAAATGATTAATCAATACTACAGGGACTTATTCTAGCACTAAGTTCTTTTAATTCGGCCTTATGTTTCTGTGCTCTGGAGTTCTGTAAGAGAATGTTCTAAATGTGATGCTGATTCAGGATCATGATGGTTTTTGAAAGTAATAAAAACAGTTCTTTCGGTTTTAACTGGATCTTGATGCAAATGGCAGTGAAGAGAACAAATGTTCTACCCGTGTTTCTAATTCCAGGTTGCATAAATATGGCTTGGATTTTAATGAAGGGGACTTGGGATAATAATACTGAGGAATAGCAAATTATAAGTGAGCAGGATGTTTAATGCACTTGTGTTGCTGTAGGTAACCTTCATTCTGATACTTTCCAAATTTTGAGAGTTTGCATTTCCAACTTTATTGATCTCTGGAAAGAAACCCTGTAACTTCATTAGTCTCGTTTTTAGCAAAATTAAAAGGGAAAAAAATTACACCAGTGTAATTAATTAATAGCATTGGAACTTCTAGGTTCCTGATGCATTTCTTTGCTTCATGAGTTACTGGAGGATGTTGCCATCATTTATAGAGGATCGGTGCTGGAGGAAGAAAATGTTTTCCAGTGACCACAAGACTGCTTATCTCTTCTTTAATGTTAGTCATTTTCCTACTGCTTGACTTTTCCTCCTTGTTCTGTTCCACTCTGTCACATAGGTCAAGATTTTACTAACCTGGTTTCTTTTAATCCTTACTGCCTTGGAGTTTTCTGCCTAAGCTAGAACCTCTTCCTACTCTGTGCTGGGTTCTATTGCTGCTCCTAGGCACTTCCTTCCCCCTGATGTTCCTTGTCCAAAACAAGCCACCTTTTCTCCTAATCACAGCTTGAAAGCTTCCTGTTCAGGATGTACTTCCAGTACTTCCCCAGGTGTTGACAAACAGTTCTCCCTACAAGGTGGTTCATCACATCTTTTTTTCCTGCCCTCAGCCTCAGCTCTTCAGTCTGTCCTCCCTCCATCTTGCTTGTTTGATTCCCACCAACCCGCTGATAGCAATTCACTCTCCCAGTATAGACATGCTTTCCCCAGTCAGTTCCTAAAGTTTGTCCTGACCCTCTCTTCCCATTTCTCCTTCATGCCCAACCTCTTTCCTGACTCTCTTCATTCCCCTTTTTGTCCCCATCATCTGTCTGCCACCTTTGCAGTATTTCAGTTTCTTGTGTCTCTGTGGATATCAGTGGTGAAGTGACTGAGGTTGCTGGAAAGGTAGACCTGAATTGTCTGTAGGGACTCAACCTCAATCCAGCAGGAGCTATACTAAGAGGAAAAATAGCCTTGAGCTGAAGAACACTTGCTTCCTCCATCAAAATGGCTCATGATTGGATCTAATGTGTATGGAAGGTTGGAGCACACCTCTGAAATCCTCAGAGATTTTAGTCAGATTCTTAAAAATATTTACTATTTGTAAATATATATGTTGGAGGCAGGGAGAAGGACACTGAGGGGACAGACAGGTTCTTTCAGGAATCTTTGGCGGAATGATGATGGCACTAAATCATAGGGACAATTAAAGAGTTATTTTCTTAACAAGATTTTACGATTAGTATAGCACAGAATTTGTTATTAGAATGGCACATGAGTTCTGCAAGCAGAATCAATATTCTGCAATTTATGAGTAGCATAATACAGAATTTATAATATAACTTCATGTATAATTTTTAATCACTTTTGCAGATCAAGACAAATCTTTAATACATGTTTTGCTGTGTCAATACAACAATCATAATATAGGCTCGACATTCATATGAAAGAATACGAGTCACACCGTCCATCCTTGGAGAAAGGAGAGGACTTCCTGGGCACTGGTGGGTCCCAGGTCTCACTGTCCAGCAGCAGCTCTGGTCCAAGACCCCCATTTGGACTGATAACTGCTCAATTTATACACAATGCTCTGGGTACTCTTACCCATCCATGTTCTGTGACCAGGCCAGCACCCCCTCCTGGTGGCTGTGTGTCCCTGGGCCCTTGAGGGTTGGCAAGGGAGGAAGTAGTCAGCTGGGTGCCCAGGAACCTTGAGGCCAGTGGGGTGGGGAAGAAGAAATCTCTTCTGTTTGTCAGCTGGGATGACAGGACCTTCAGTGTGTGATAATGAGGGGAAAGAGAACGAATGCATGGCCCACTCGGTCACAGGGAGTGGCTGCATGCCTGGTAACATGGTGCTGGTTATGCTAACCGTGTTTCCAGGGCTTGGGAGTGGGGGGTACCAGTCACAGAACAACCTCATGAACAGTTGGTTTCAGTGGGAACAATTAATTTGGAAAAGACATAAGCAACAGAGGGCTGGTTTACAGTGGAATGTTGTTGACCATGGTGACAATAATAGGTCCTCCCAGGCTCCCTCTTAATACCAGTGACGGGTAGTAATCACAATTGAGGATGTTTTATGGTGGAAGAATGAGCTGCAGGTGATTGAATACCATGCTGTTAACTTGTGGGATGGGAAAAAGTTACTTAGATTAATAAAAACATGCATTAAAAAAGAATGCAATGGGTAAACCAAAGTCACCTGAGGTTGAATATCAAGATTGTAGAGTAGTATGCTATAGGATGTTTTTTCAAGGAATTTAAAAAATTGTCTTTTTTTAAATGTTTGTGTTGACCAGATGAAATGCACAAGTATCCTGTAAAGAGGTGCTTCCATGTTAATGGGAGGAAGATGGTGAAGCAAAATATTCCTTTAATTTGTGTCTTCTGAAAGAGGATATGTTAGAGTTCTAGAAATGCAATATATATTGTAGCCTCGAGTGGTGTTCACAAAGCTACTTGAAACAGGCTGCTACTTTGCACTGTCATGCTTAAGTAGGACATAGAGCCCCTAAATACCCATGGAAATTTAAATGCAAGGAACAAAAATTTGCCTCCAATCCAAAGCCAGCTGAAGCTGATTAAAAGACTGCTTTTGGCTACGAGTGCTCTGGCTTAAGCCACTTGCAAGCTAGAACTCAGTTTCAGGTGTTCAGACAGACTTGTCAGGTTTGTTGAGTTTGTGGGTTTTTCTTCTGGTTTGTGTTCAAGGTACTGTCCGTGATGATAGGAGATGTCCCAATGTGTACAGTGCCTGAAACCTTACATATTTTCACTATTGAGTTCTAAAAATATTTAGTAGATAATATTCAATACCTTAACTACACTTAATCACCAGATCACGTATTCTTCTTTTTTTATGGCTTGACACTATACACTGTTAAATCAGAGGTATACCTAGAGATGATCTACTTACTTGTGTAAGATATGCCTACAATTAGAATAGAGGTGAGGAAAATACCTTTACTTTACATACTATGCAGTTCTTGATTTGGCTAGTTTTAATGTGCTCCTCCATTCTTCCCATCCTGTTAGTTATCTAAACTTTTCAAGCAAGGAAACAGAAGAGAGTAATATGTTTTTCATATGAGACATATCTGTAGAATTACAAATATAGGTTAAAGTGAGAGGTGATGGTCTGCCTGACTCAGATGACTGTTTCATTTCACTTGTTTGCATGCTTATCTTCTGTTTTAGAAATAGAAAATAAAATATTTACATTTTATCGTAATGTTTTTTTGAGTGCAGTCCAAGTTAGTTCCTTCACTTAATTTCACTTGGCATGTTTCCCCACTTATGTTCAGGCCAGCCTGTAAAATTAAAGCTGTATGTAGTTATTTGTTATCTGTGTGCTGTCTCCAATTCCTTCCAGTTGAGAAAAGTTGGAAAGTCACTTTTGCAATCAAGTGGAGATCTCGTTCTAAATGTTAAAATGAGTGTAGAGCTTGTTCTCTCTTCTAGCTGAGCTCCTTTCCTCATATACTATTCAGCAATAAAATTTTCCTCAGTACAGAAAAGGTTTTGAAGAACTCTGACCTACAATTCCATAAAGCATCTTGAAGAGTTTGTTTTAGCACTCGAGGGTCAAAATGTTTGCATCGGTTTAGGGGGATAAATTGGAAATTGTTTTAACTCATTTCTTTTGTATTTGACCTCTAGGTTCCAGCAAGATGTGGAGTGACAGTCCGAGACAGCCTGAAAAAAGCACTGATGATGAGAGGTCTTATTCCAGAATGCTGTGCTGTTTACAGAATACAAGATGGGTATGGTTTGTGTAGGGTGCTTTTTTTGCTCTTAGAATCTCTTATTGGAGCTACCCAAGATGGCCAGTTCTATCCAGAAGTTGTTTACGAAGTTCAGAATTATATGATATTTTGCACTAAACAGTTTTCGTATCGCAGACATGTTGAAAGGAATGTCTAACTCATAGGAAAAGGCTCAGAGAAAGGGAAAGTAATATGGGATTGTGGCAAAACACTCATTAATCAAACTCAGGCTAACCAAACAAGTATTAAATAGGTTGTGTTAACTTCTTGGTTTTGTTTCATTTGGCTATAATGCGTTCTCAGCTAAAGACGGAGTTCCCTTGGGAGGGAAAAAGAAAGAGTTTTCAGCCCTAAAAATTTGTGTATTATCTTCATGTACACAATTAGCCATCTCTGTGGAACTCTTACACAACAGGTACCTTCACAAACACTTTATCTGATCAAAAAGGCATCTGCCACGTAGAAAACAAGGAATTGGCCACTACTGGAGCTGGTTGAAAAAGTGCATTTCCTTCATGCCGTTTAGCCAGGGAAGGTGTGCTTTGTTTGCTATGTACTGAGCCTAAGGTCTTGCTTCTGAAGTTTCCTGCAGTTAGAATGGGTAGCAACCCCCCACAGTGTAACTTTTTAGCTGATCTCACAGCTTTGGCAAGAGACATGCAAGGGCTTGTGTGCTGCTGCTAATGAGAGGCTTATTTGCACTTTAGAGAGAAGAAGCCAATTGGCTGGGACACAGACATTTCCTGGCTCACGGGAGAGGAGTTGCATGTGGAAGTTTTGGAGAATGTGCCACTCACGACACACAATTTCGTATGTACTGGGTTTTGTGAGATGCTGAGTGGGGTTACATCAACTTCGTACTTTCAAATTCAAATTACCAACTTGGAATATTTTGCATCTGTGGGATGTGGTAGGAGTTGCAAAAGAAGTTTTTAATCACGGTATCTTAAGTGAATTAGATAGAATTGTATTTGAAATAAGTGATGCTAGAGTACTTGATCACCCTTAAAACTTTTGTGTTTGGTTGGAAGACACCCTCTAAAATCTATAAATGTAGGGGGTTTAAATCAGCACTGCATTGCAGAGCTGTAATAATAATCTACTATTTTTGTATTGCTGTATCTATAAAATGTATTCTGGGCCTCCCTGCTGGCTCTGCAGCAGCAATTAACTAATGAACTAACTATTCCCAGAGCAGTGCTGACATCATCAATGATGCAGTGCACAAATATGTTTTGACCTGATAAGGCACCAAGTAAATGGAAGCTGCTAAACAGAATCTGTCTAAATGTTTCCAGCTACATACAAAATCCTGGAAATAATGTTTGTCACACTGGGAAGAAAGACCTTCTGTTTAATTTTGAAACATGGCAAAATTCTATCTGCAAGCTGATTCAACCTATTTAGCTCAAACAAGATGTTTGGGCTATGGCAGGTTAGGTGAACTCTAGTAGGCTTAACATTTTGTACATCCCTCTGAAATTCTGATTATTACATGTAATAATAGAACTAAGAATGTGTTTTTATGGTAGGTATTACTGAATTTGAAAATTAACTAAGTCATTTCCCCACAGTAATTTGGGGATAACGCATGATCACCTTTCTGTGGTTCTAAATGTTTCTGAGTTTCAGTAGTCAAAATTACAGCTGTATGTGAACCCATACATTGAAACCCTGTGTATTTATAATGTATATGTGTATATATGTATATATACATACATATATATGTGTGTATATATGTATGTATATGTGTGTATATGTGTGTGTATATATATGTATATACGCCAGTGTGTATTTCCAGACCTGTGAGTATTAGATAGAAATGTTCTTTGGCTTCTGGAAAAATTAGAATATGAAATAATATTTCAACAGCTTTTGTTTTTATAGGTTGTATCCAAATTCTGAATGCTTGTGTCTAGCATAATAATAGTGAAGTTTTGCTTCAGGTTTTTTGGTCTTGTTCTTACTGCTAGTGAAGTAACTATTAATTCCAAGAAACAGTTGAAAGGAAGTTTTAATGCATGAAAACTGTTTAAAAAGGAGACGATCTTTTGTGTAAATCTGTTTGATACATAAAACTGTAGCTCCAGCATTACAAAAGAGGCTTGTAAGTACACTTGAGGGAGGTGAAAGCAAATAGCCTATCTTGGGCTTACAGAAGGACTCTAGCTAATTGTGATTATTTTTGACAATGCAGGTACGAAAAACGTTCTTCACGTTAGCGTTCTGCGACTTCTGTCGAAAGCTGCTTTTCCAGGGATTCCGGTGCCAGACTTGTGGCTACAAATTTCACCAGCGCTGTAGTACAGAAGTGCCACTGATGTGTGTTAATTATGACCAACTTGAGTAAGTAATCACAATTGATTTTCAAGTTGAGCCTTTTAATAAGTGTACAGCTGTCAGTGATTTTTTGTGTTAAATCTGTAATTCAGGAAGTCAGAGGAGGTTTCTGAAAAAAAAAAACAGGAGTTCAACTGTTCTTGGGAGACTGCTTAATTCATGCTCTTTCTGTGCCAGCTCAGACAACCAGTTCATATTTCTTTGCTGGTCTATGAAGTGCTTTTTTTGAAGCATGAATAGGATTGCTGAGTACTTGACTGTATCAGACAGACTTCTCATTGTTCGCAGTTGTTATTATTAATCAAAACTGGTTCTTTATTATGTGATCGCTAGGGCCCTGTTTAAAATTTAGCTGTGGGTTTATTCTCTTCAACCTGAAAAAATGTTAGGAGACACTAGTTGATTATAGTGAAATTGCAGTTGCTTTTACAATAATTGAAAATAAATCTGCTGGCAAGATTAATGCCTAGGTAAGAAACATAAAAGAGAGCGTCCCAAACAGTCCAGTGTTCTTGGATTGAGTTACTGGTCTATTTGTGTAAGTCTTTGATGTAGTTTTAGCATCTGGTGTAAACTGGCTCTGTTCTATTTGATTAGTTTCAGCAGAGGCTATTAAGTCTTTTAAATAGACTTTTGTATAAGGAATAATTTAAAATGCTATTTTTCTCTCCAAGAACGAATTTAATTTCAGTTTATTTTGGTATTTGTAACTGTTTCCATTGGCATCTCTGGAGTTTGTGCTCAGGGTGTAAGTTTATGTACTCATAGATACAAGTTGTGCATTCTTGAAGAACCAGATATTTGCAATTCCAGCTAAAAGATTAAAAAATTAATTTCCACAAAGTTTCTATTTAAGGCATGATCTTTTGATCCTCTGTGAGGTAAATAATGCTTTCAACAAATCTTGCAAATTTAATGTGTTAGTGTAATCTTTATTGTAAAATTTAGAATTTAATCAATGAGGTTTTGGGGTTTGGGGTCTTTTTTGTAGTCTTTGAGTATTATATTGTGAAACTTCTGGGTTTTGCACAAGTTAGGTTGTTTTTGTTTTGTTCTTGCCTCACAGTTTGCTGTTTGTCTCCAAGTTCTTTGAACATCACCCCATACCACCGGAGGAGGCCTCCTTAGGAGAGACCACCCCAGCATCTGGATCATACCCCTCAGTGCCCCCCTCAGATTCTGTTGGGTATGACCTTATTCCTGCTGTTTAATAACATAACATTTCAGTACTGTGCTAAGAAACGCTCAAAATACTGCTTTGCAGCTCTGCATTTTTGTAATCTGGCTTCTCATGCAAGTATATCCACCTGTGCTTAACTTTAAAAAGTGGATGTTTTCATTCACATGAATTCTATAAATTAGTAATGAGCCTAAGTTAAATGTGTGTGTAACTGTCTGTAGAATTGGGGCATTACCTGTTAAACTGATTTATTCTACGTGATACCTTAGACCTGGTCTAAACTGGAAAGATTTTATACTTAAGATTAGTATAAACCGAAATTATATCCTCACATGTTCTTTTAGTTGGTTATCAAACTCCAGTTTATATGCCTTGAGGTGTCATACCTCAGTTTCAGAATAAACCACATTACTGTAAGGCTGATGTGAACAGGTGCCAGTTCCAGGTTCATAGTACTGCTTTCGTAGCTTCTCCACATACACTGCTTTAGTATCCTCCAGACCAGCTGTCTTCTTCCTGTTCATGTTGGGGTATAGCAATAGCAATTGTTTGCTGCAGCTCCAGGTTTTGTAAAAGTAGACCTCTAAAACTGGCCATCCCCCTGTATCTTCAACAAAGATTCTGGACCCTTTCTCCATGAAGAATAAGAGACCATATTTAGATTATGTTCCCAGTAGCAAAGAGATCAATGACACCATCCACCATTAGGTAGTTGAACAAATGTCCAGGGAAGAGTAACTCAGGGATGTATATCACACTCAAGAAGTCTGATGCGTATTTATTAAGAACACCAAATACGGAAGCCTCCAGAAAAGCATTCCCAGGACATGTGTGCTGTGTGGAGTTGAGCTGAATGTGGCAGAGAGGCTCTCCTGGAATTGTGAACGTTGTTCCAAAACTAAAGCAGAAACACACTGGAAACTGCACAGGCACCTCTGGACTCTTAACTAGAAGATAAATTCTCTGGGCAGCCAAGACTATTTTATGGAAGATCAAGTATGATGTCTCCCAGGAAAATAGATTGACATTCCTGCAGAAGGAACCTCACTTGGTAAGTAGAGAGATTATGTTTTTATTTGTACTATTTTGTGGAGATTCAAGTGAATTCAAAAGCACTTATTCAAGGTAGTGAATGTTGCTTTTAGATCCTATGGATATTAGTGCAGCAGAGTGTGGACAAGGCTGCTTGTCAGGTCTTTGTCATGGTACAGCCAAAACTGTAACTGGGCTAGAACTATTAACTCATGAAGAAATTTGTTCATACCAATTGTGTTAAACACTAGTGGATGTCAAAGGCACTGTATAGCCCTAATCCTAATATTCTAAATTGTCCTGCTTTTCAACTGCCTTTGCCTCACATTGGTCCATTCTTACCAGTTTGTGAGGTTACAGCAATATGGATTATCTTGATACATGCACTACTTCCGGCAGTCCTAGTTTTGTGAAGTGAAAACAGAAGGAAAAAGCTTGAGACCAAAGCTGGTTAATGCCTTGAGTTCTTTAACTTCACATATGTAAAAATGTTAACATTTGAATGTACTTGCTAGTTGCTGTTGAGGAGTTTTTCCAATTTTGCATCTATAAATGTTTGTAATTGCAGAAGGTGTAAAAGGTTTCTACCTTTCTTCTTTCTGCTTTTTTGCTTTGTTATACACTTCACTGTTGAACAAAACAAAAAAAGGCTTACATCGTGCCTGCAAAATTATGTTGATTTTGAAAATTGTTTATGATTATCAGCTGGCGTTCATATGTAATATGCATGTTAGTCATACAGTTTTCCCCAAGCATCTGTGTATGTAGTATTTCTTTTCCAGAAGTAGTTCAGATGTTACTGGATGAGCATATAGCACTGTCCATACCTTTTTCCAGATATCTTTCTTGCTTTTCTTTAATAATACTTCTTGCTTTTTAAAAACATGATTGTGGGAATATTAATCTAGCTGAATTTTAAAAGCTGGCCTTTTCTATGAAAACATGTACTCACCTGTAGTTTTGTTAAAGAGGACTGCTACAATATGGGAAAACAGCTCAAGTGGAATAAAAGGCTGACATTTGAGCTTATCTTGCCTGGGAGCAGAATACGGGATTGAAATTTGAGAGCTGAACAATGGGATGGAAAATACGAGGAACTAGCGCTTTAATAACACTTCCTAGATTAATAATTGTTCCTTTGATTTCTCTGTTCTCCTAGCATCTTGCATGGCACAGCTCACAGAGGAAGGGATGTTACTAATCGTTTGGTAAACCTGAGGAAAGAGAAGGCAATCATCTTTCATCTCTAGCCTTGTGAAGGGATGCCAGCAGCAGGCAAAGTGCCCAAAAGAAGGAAGTTTCTGTTGCAAGACAAGTTCGAGAGCAAAGGCGTGTGTGACATGCTGAGACACTGTCAAGGGATCAAATGGAAAAGTTGGAAAGAGAAAGGGACATCAAGGAAAAGACCATTGGACATGGTGCAAAAGCTGCTAAACATGCTGGAGAACTGTTTCACTTTGCTCACGTGTAACATCGTAAAGCAATCCAGTCCTGGAGCCTTTCATTCTTCCGACTGTGAGCCATAGGCAGTCCCTCCACGTTTTCCACCCCAAGATGAGGGAGCACGTATGGTCCCATTTCACATTTCTGAACCCCTTATAAAAATGTGTCTGGCCTCCACGTTAGGTTTTATGTCCCATTTTAGTTCTTTCCATTTGAACTATCCTGTTGTGCCAAAACAGCCATTTTAGTGACAATCTGCAGTTAACTGGAAAGAAGTGTAGGTCTCCCTCCTGAGAGCCATTTGTAATAAAATTGAAGTAAGCAAAGTGTACATCATACATTGTATTTGTTTTGTTCATTGCACTGTCATGAAGTTTCTTCTCCATCTTGGCTTGTAAAATACGAGCACAGAATTTCTGTGAACCCAGTTCCCTCAATCTCAGATACATGAAAAAGAGAGAAATAAACAAGTTGGCAACGTCTTGGCTCTTTGAAAAACAACATTTCCCAATATGCTTCGTCTTCTAAGCTGGAGGAAGAAAAGGGGAATGTCTGGTGCACTGTTCTTGGAAGCTTGCCAGTCCTTGCCTTTGAGCAGGCTCCAGCTTGTGATTAAACACCTCTGCTTTCCTTTCTGTCTTCCAAATGTTCACTGATAATTCTGCTTCAGCCAAAGATATTCGAATGTTTAGAAAAGCTTCTGAAAAGCCAAGGAACCAAAGATACAGTCTTAGGATATTACATTTTATGCTACAATGCCATTTAGATCCTGTGGTGTGTAAGTTAGCAAAAGCTTTGTGTTTTAATTCATAGAACAATGAATTTTTCCTCTAAAAGTTCTGGCACCAGGCCTTTTCCAGGCTTCTCCATGTAAATGTTCCCGAACTTCCTACAGTATGCAATTTGATGTGCATTCTTGCTGGGCAGAAAAGGTCTGGTATCAGAATCTTTAGAAAACCCTTTCAGTCTGTACAACAGGTGAGGGAAACCTCTTGCTCTCCAAAACTTTTTTTGCAAAAACATGCTAGTGAACTGGACCTGGTTTGGAGGACTAAGAACAACAGTGTGGGTCTCTTGGCAGCCCCTGGTATATGAAGCTATCAGGAGTTTTAGGTTCATCAGCTTTGATCTCGGCCCAAAGGCCAGTATAAATAAATGCACACCTTTGTGATCATCCTGGCAGTTGTTTTTCACCTACAAGCCAACATGGATGAAAACAAGTTATCCTGGTGTAAAAAACTGCACTAATTTGTGTGACTGTTACAGATCTGTCCCATGATACTTCTAGACTGACTTCAAAGGGTGCTGCAAGAATGGTTTTTACCTTGTACTTCCAAGCTGGTGCTGCTGTCCATTTCTCCAAATCAGCATTTGATTTGGAGTTACTGAGTATTTCCAGGCTGCAGGGATGGGGAAAGAAAAAAATTATTATGTTTTCTGGCAATGTGTATGGAGTACCACGATAATTAAGTCAGAACCTGTTTGGCCTCCACAATTTTTATTTACCAGCCTGCTACTATAGCTGAAATACCATTGTATCCCAGATTCTTAGCAGTCCTTAGAAACTGCTTGGAACTGGACATGCACTGTGTTCTTCATTAAAAGCAGTAACAGAAACCAAATCCAGTCTGGTGTTAACACTCTGGTGTGCACCAAAAAAAAAAAAAAAAAAAAAAAAAGAAAAAAAAAAAAAAAAAAAAAAAAAAAAAAAAAAAAAAAAAAAAAAAAAAAAAAAAAAACCAAGCTTTGATATGCATTTTAGCTTGCAGTAGGTTTGATTTGGATAGGAGTGTGCAGCCTGCCTGGTAAATAGTGTGTGCAACACCGAGCCCAGTGGCTAAACTGAGATGGACTTGTTCAGGCTGTGAGGAGGAGAAAATCTCAGTCCAGGAGAGATGCTCTCACTTTTAAAAGGAACTGGTGCCCACCTTATAATTGAAGCTAGGTGAATGTGAATTTTCAGTTCAAGCATTTGCTCAACTACAGCAAAATAAAATTACAGTCAACAAAAACTTGAAGCCCAAATATACCTATCGTAAGAAAAATATCAAGAAAAATCTTTCCTGAGTAGACCAGCTCTTAAACACTTAGGAAACATCACATTGGTGAGTAAAGGACATTGAGGAAAATCTGTATTAAAATTTTCTTTTCCATTTTTAAAGTGAACTAATTTATATCATTGCAAGTTCTAAAATGCAGTAGACGTACTGTACATGATTTTATAAAGTTGTTTGTTTATATGTAGCATAACATGTGCAGATACTTTCCTGAGTTACCTTACTCTTTCTTGTGGACCTGGTTTTGTGGAATAGTAGATCTGTGGACACAGTGGCACTTGCTGTGTTTGGTAAAGAGTATAAAAGTTTTACATCTTATCAGCTATTCTGGTTTCCTGATAAAACATCTTTCTGTTTTGCCTGATAAAAAGGGAGGGAACAATGTGCTAATCCCAGACATATGGTCCAAGGTAAAAGCATGTTCTGTCATACTGCCAGGAAAGGTTGTAACATACTAGATTGAGATTTGACAACTATCAGCTTGTTGCCTCAGAAGCTGAGAATCATTTGTTAAAAGAATGCCCACATCTAGAACGCTGGGAGAGGGTGATGAATCTGCTTACTTGTAGAAGGTCTGCTTTAGCAAGGTGGCTGTAAACTGTTCACAAAGGCCACAGGAACAGCAGAAACTCAGATCCTGATACTCAAACTGCATGTTCCTTTAAGCCTCAGCCTGTTATTTTGGGGGGAAGTCGGTTTTCTGTTTGTTTGGGTTTATTTGGTTTGTTTGGGGATTTTTGGGGTTGGTTTATTTTTTTGTTTTGGGGGTGTTTTTTGCAGTGTGTTTTATCAGCACTGTGCTTCCACAGCCTAAGAACTAGTTTTGGAACTGGCCTGGAATAGACAGTGTCACCCTTTCTCAAATGATGATATCTGGCCCTTTGAGCACCAGTGTCACTTTTACTCTTCTTGAGTAATTACAATTTAGGAGTACTGCAAGAACGGCCTTTTGGTAGCTCAGAGGATCACTGTGTTCTTTGTGGTGACGTGTTTTTGATAGAACAAGATCTTGATTCGAATCAGGATCCAGCTTTTGCCACACGCGGGCAGGAGCTGGTGGTAATATTTTCTGACCTTGTGATCTCAGTAGGCTGTCTTAGCTAGCAAACCCCTTGTCTCTTTTACTTCACTAGTTATCTTTTTCAAGAAAAAATTCCGTTTAGCAGAAATAACCTGCTTTTTTCGAAGTGTCTCAAGGACACCCATTATTAAAATCATGATGGAGCACGTGGCTGACTGCTTATGAGGTTCCCGTCTCTGGATTCTTTGTTGTCTAAAGCCCAGAGATCCTCCAAGTAATAGCTTAGAGACTGGAAAAAAAAAAAAAAAAAAGATAATTCTTTACCAGCTTGTAATTATTTTCTGAAGATCTGGACTTCCCCCAGTAAGAATTTAATGAGTAGAAAAATCTATTCAAGTTGTTTTCAAACATGGCATGACGTAGCATGCTCTCTGTGTTAGCAACATGATGGACATGGTGACCTGTGACCAGAAATACAGAAGTAGCAGATGACCATTTATGACTCAAAGGAGGATGTAATTGAAACAATATTGCTTCAATCTGGTTTTCTCTCCCTCAGCTTACTCATGATCACAGAATATCTGATGGCTTCTGTTTTTGTCATGTGGCAGAGCTCAGATGGTGTGTCACAGTCACTCTTGGTGCAATGTTCTGATGGATGTTGTTACATATTTCCCTAATTTCCTTATTACCTGAGAACACTCAGGAAGTTTAAGCAGGAGTTAGCTATCCCAGCAATGACAGTACTGGCCACTTTTTAGACCTTCCTTCTGATACTCTTTTCGTGCATTTGGATCTGTGCAGTGTCCCATCTCCTGATGTGTGTTCTAGTTGCATGATTTACTTACAAAAACATTCAGGAGTTCAAAACTTCTTCATCTACAGTATTTTACCTCAAATTGGGTAAAATTTCATTCACTTGGGTAGCAGCGAATGAAAACTTCAGCTTATGTGTATGTACAACAGCTGCATTTAAAAGAATAGTTCTGAAATTATAGACAACTTCTGAAATGCTGTGCTTTTCAAGGCCTTTTCTCAAGAGTTTTGACTATGGGTAGTTTCAGTTCATTGCTTCCCAGTAGCTTCCCAACGTCTATATTCTGTCATGTGACAGTAGGTAACTGCTTTTTTTTTTTGAGTTAAGCAGGGTTAACCCCCCTGCCTCTTTTCTCTTGCCCCACTTCCCAAACATATTCAGGTATTTCATTGGTAGACTTACTAGACTATTACTTGAATTAATTTGCAAGCGCTTTGTTTTGCCCTTTTCAATTGTGAGATTGTTGGCCAGGAAGGAAAAGATGACAGCTACTTAGGGTACAGATAGCACTGAGTTCTGGGATCAGTGCCAAACTGGATAAACTTTTCAATAAAAGGCGGGATAGTAGGCTATAAAGCAAACGTGTTTCTGAAAAAATGCCAAGATGTCCTGTTGAAAATGTTAGTTTCCCCAAAGACTTTTGGAGAGGCCAAGGAGCATTTGCTTACAGGAGGTGGCATCAGGACCTGTTGCTGCTATATGCTGCTGTCTGTTTTATTTCTGAAGCTTCTCCCTGTGCACGTTGCCTTTGTGGGCATAATAATTAATCCATGAGTCACTGAATGGCTGGAGGACTCCTCTCCTGTTTCAGAACTGACAAAAAGAAACCAACTCTAAAAGACCTTGTTGTCAGATACTCTGTATATTTTAGCATAAAGTTTTCTTTGACAGAGGTGGTGAATGTTTTCATTAGCCTTTTGCCTTGTATCCATTAAATTGAATCATTAGGCTTAAAAGTGACTGACCTCGACTAGAGTGAAAGATAATTGCCAGTTTATTGCACTTTAACAAAATTAATGGATAACCAAAGAAGTTACTTTCTTCCTTTTTACAAACAAAAACCTCAAGTGTTTAGATGTTTTGTCTTTTGAATATTCAATTCATTATACCATAAATTAAAGACCTTATCTGCATTTATGACTGACAGCGTTTGCATTTCTTCAGGAAGCTTGTTTGTGTGTTTTGAACTTATCTTTTAAGTCAAAACTATTGCATTGTAGCACTGTAAATAACATTTGAAATGTTGTGCTATTCAAAGTTGTTTCTTAAAGGTTGAGGTTAAAAGGGATGTGTTTATTTCTAGTATCAGTAATACATTGGTCATGTTATTTTTAGTATCAGTAATACATTATTATCAATCAATTAGGTTGAATGACCAGATGTAATTTGCACTCTGTCTTCACTGAAAAATAATCCCATCCGTACATTTTGTTTTATGACATTTTCTGACTGTAACATTAATATGAGATGTTAAGCATTTTTCGTTCTCAATTGATTACCATTAAAATGCGTGTATTGCATTGACTCAGAGGTGAGGAAGCTGCAGAGCACCTTGCTGTCTGCAATGCATGTTGGGCAGCGTGAATTTTTCAGATCAGGATTTATTATTACTAATGTGATATGGTAGAGTTTTCTTTGTTTTAACTCAGAACACTTTACAGCCATGTAATTAGGTAGTTGATGCAACAGAGGGTTGTTGCAATTGATCATAGGGGAGTAGAGACCGTTCATTATAAATTGTTTTTATTCAGGGCTTTAGATCAGTTTTTTTGTGTATGTATTATTATAGTTGAAAAGGACTTACCACACCCACTATGCAGCGTTTGAAGCCATTTGTAGACCTAAATCCTCTTTTTCCTTGACTTTGTTTCTCAGACCACCAATTCTCCCTAGTTCTTCTCCTTCAAAATCCATTCCAATCCCACAGCCCCTCCGACCAGCAGATGAAGACCATCGGAATCAATTTGGGCAACGCGACCGATCCTCTTCAGCTCCCAACGTCCACATCAATACAATCGAGCCAGTCAATATTGATGTAAGTGTTCCTAACAACTGGATCAGGAATAGTAGATTTGATGTGTTCCTTATGAATATCAGTGTGTTAAATTCACTGTGTACGCACACGTGCTGTGTTTCCAAGATAATCCTTGGTGGTCTGTCAGAATCTTGAAAGATCATCCATTTTTCATTTTTTTCATGGATTCTTTTTTGCTGTTGAGAGCTGTAAGAACACAAATAATCCATTCTCCAAAAGCAGAACTGCCTTTTGACAGTCCTGTCCTTTTCATTTTCAAAGAAATATTCCGCCCCAAACAACTGCCTTTTTTTTTTCCTGTCATTAGTCCAAAGGCTCATGGTGTTAGCTGTAGCCAGTAACCACTCTTGCAAACCATTCTATGTGCTAAACACATTTTTATGCAAGATAGAGATTTTTTAGTATTTGTATTCCAAGTAATATTTTTGGCATTGAAGAAAATTAAATAATTAAATTAAGCTGAGTTCACATGTACTAGTAGTTCCTTAAGAGTTTAAGGAGCCCAGTATATGTTGTTCTGAGCATTCCTTTGGAGTGTTCAGAAACTGCTGCATTTAAGTTTTTTTCCACGATTTTGAAATCTCTGCATGGTGAAATGTAACTAATAAGAATGGTTGGTATTAGCATAAGGACAGTTAGGACCTTTCAAGATGTTGCCTTTTGCTAATTTTGCTAACAAACACAGTTCGCATTTTACCCTTAAGTCTGCTCTCCAGAAATTAGTCATTTGTCAGGTGAGCTGTCTTGAAATCTGCCTGGACACTGAGGCACAAAATCTGTTTTGCATGTGAGCTGAGGGAAAGGTGAAATGTTGATTTTAAGAGTGTGGCTGTGTAGACATTTGCATGTGGTATATGGCAGTGGTGCAGCTGAGGCATAGCCAGTGCTTTTGGCAAAGCATAGGTGTATAAGGGAACAAATATAGTTATGGAACAAGAAGGGAACAAATATAATCATGTAACAAAAAAAAAAAGCTTTATTATGAAAACACATACAGAAGGAAACTGCTAGAATTTTCTACTTCTGTTTAGAAAATCCTTAGTGTACTTTGCTTTTAGTCTGGACATGTTGCAAAAGATGCTCTCAGTTCACAGGATTGCAAGTGAAGCCAGGTTTCTGCAGTTAGTCATTTCTGAGAAGAACAGTGTGCCTGGCTATGCAAATCAGGTGTGTTATTACAAGAAAAAATGAAGTAGGATTCATTTGACTGATGTACCTCAGTACAGGAAATTGATGTCCCAGGTTCTGATATGACAATTCAATTCATTTGTGCTACTGCAACAGGAACATTTGACTCAGTATTTCTTCGTATGTTTTGGCCAACTGCATTTTTAAATCAATATTTTCTTGTCAGCATCTCTTTTGGGTGGTATACATTTCACTTTACTACTGAGAGATGCTGTTTTAAAGCAACTTAATTTTTGGGAAGTGTAGTAGTTCTTTGGAGTCATTGCTATTAGTAAGTTAGGGTAGGAAACCACTTTTATTTCATGAGCAACATACGACATTATGAATTCTCATTATGAAACTTTATCAGTCTCAATTGATTACAGAATGTAAATGTTAACACCTAAATTAAACACAGCATTTAATTTTTTACAGGACTTGATTAGAGACCAGAGTTTACGAGGAGAGGGAGGTAAGTAGTGTTTAAACTAACTACTGTAACTACTGTGTTACATTTAATTACACAACTATTTGTCCCTTCCCGTTACCCTACTTCCTTCTACAAAACACAGACACAATGTAAAATATGACTAGAACAAAAAGTGAGTTTACATTTGCTTGTCCATGAACTTAGTATTTGTTTCACAGAGATTTGAGTCATTTGCTGGTCATTCTGGGAGCGGGGGAGACGGAAGGAGAAAAAGTTTTGAAGTAGAATCTAGTTTTTTTAGTTCTAAAATTACTTTACACTTTTACTTTTTTACTCTCTCTCACTCACACACATACACGCACACTTATTCACTCACATGGCTGCACACAGATACACTACAACTTCCCAAAGATGTTTATGCCTGTTGTTACCTTTTCACCCCTGGAAACAAAAGGGGTTTTCAATACAAACCATCATGGTAGATGGGCCTTCCATACGAACTGCTGCATCCTGAAGCAGCTTGAAATACTCCAGTTCTTCTCCCCCTCTACCCCTGCTGAAGTTGCTGCTTTGCTGTACTGCATGCCTGTGCTACTCTTGGAAGCAGGTTTTTAGGATCTTACACTAAAGCCAGGTCTTTTTATGTTTCCTTCAGTAACTCACTGCCCTAATTCGCAGTTAAGTCAGAACTAGTGCCAGGAGGTTTATTTTTCTTCACGTGTTGTGCACAGGCCTCTTAAGTCACTTCTCCCACTGGTTGTCAAGGTCCTGAGGAGGGCTTCTTATGTGCTGTATTTATGCCTATGAATATAAGAATAAAGCAGAAATATTGAAAATAGAGAAATAGTAAGTAGGGCAGGTGTATGACAGTTTTTCCAACTCCAAATCAGTAGCACAGTTGTCTCCTACTAATTATAACTTGCTTCAGCCATAAGTATGGTCTGAATTACCATAGTACCATCGCCCTTTCCTGATCTCAAAGGTTTTGTACTGTGTGTTTTTACTGACTGTGTTTCTCCCATGCAAATCTGGTATTTGATAGGATGTGTTGTGTTTGATGGAGCTGTCTTTAATAATGCCAGTAATATGCACTTTTCAAAAAGAAATTGCCTTTACACCTGCAAGCTACTAATTGAAAGTTGCCAGTTTTAGCTATTTTTGTATGTGTTGATAGGCGTGGCTCTCCAGAGTTTTGCCCATTTTGTCCAACATTTAAATGTTGTGCGATCGTATTGGTTTTAACTTTTGACCATAAACTGTCTGCTTGGCATCTGAAAACAATTGGCTATTCCAGTCCTGAAACGGTGCTCTTGGGAATTGACTTTTTTTTCCTTCAAAGTACAGAAGCAATCTATGGTTAGGAGTCAAAGCATCCTAGTTATTTCCCATGACTTCTTTCATTTCTTCTATGTGTCTGTCTTTCTGTCTCTGCCTGCCCGTCTCTTTCTCTCTAACAGCCCCTTTGAACCAGCTGATGCGCTGTCTTCGGAAATACCAATCCCGGACTCCCAGTCCCCTCCTTCATTCTGTCCCCAGTGAAATAGTGTTTGATTTTGAGCCTGGCCCAGTGTTCAGAGGTAGTTGGGCTCTTCTTTCTTGTTTTCACCCAAACAAAATAAGTAAAACCAGAGATGCTGTTTGTGCCTCACCCTCACACCGTGTGTATGTAAGTGTGTGAGTTTATCAAAACACCTCTGTTTTTTTGCTTGGCCTGGCTGGAATGCTTTGAATGTGCTTTTCACACATACTCACTTTCACCTTTACACGCTTGAAAATTATTATAAATGAAGTCTGACTTAAATCTTCAAAAGCAAGGAATTTCATAGTTGAGGTTTTTCTGTGGACCTTAACATAATTTTCTAAACAAAGGTCATTGGATTGCATTGCAGTGATTTTAAAGATAAAATGATGTCCTTAACTTAGAATTTCCTTGACTGTTCAGTTTAAGTCAGTTCAGTGCTATAACAGTCTTCTATATTTAATATTCTTTGTTTTGAAAAGTAATGTAGGAAATCAAATGTGAATTACAAACATTTCCATTGATATCTTGTTAGGTCTCAAGCTTTTCAAGTGATGTGTCATGTCAGCTTTCAACAAATACTTCATTTTGACAATGTGCTATTGACACCACGTTAAGGGTTGGCACCACATCTAGATGGTTTGAGTAGTTTTTATTTAGTTAGTAAATTTGCCTGAAACGGTATTTCTGTCCTGTACTATGTAAAATAAGTCACTTAGATTTTCGTGTCACTGACCGTGGGGGTAATTCAGGCCTTAAGCTGTCAATGGATCTGTTGTATTGCACAAAATCCCCAAAAAACTCTGTGGGATTTCGTATGCTGGAGAAACCAACTATTGAGTAATAGCATGAAATGTTTATACTTGTGTCTATACATAGTATGTGTAGAAATGGTTAGTTCAGTGCATGTAGTGTGGTTTTCAAATGCTACCATCTTGGCTGTTTCAAAGACTTTTGTTTCAGAATATATCAAGAGCAGTTCACCTTTCGAACTTGTACAGATCTTCCAGGAGTCTTTGTAAGAAGACAGGTGTTCCCAGCAAGCAAACTGGCTACAGAATGAAATATGTTACATGTGGCTTCAGAGTCCAAGCTATTGACTTAAACCCAGCATTGTCTGAAGTATTCTACTCTAATAACTTGGAAAACAGGCCATCTGGTATTAGTATGAACAGATTAACTGCAGTGTTCTGCCATGTGCTGTAAGCATTTTTGGTGAAGGGTGGATATTGTGCTGGTGTTCCTAAATTGCAGTACTAAAATTGAAGTAGGAGATTTTAGTTACCTCAAAGGAAATGCATCCCAGATCTTTGCTATTGCGGAGAAAATCTGTAGCCCAGTAACCTTGGAAAATTGCTCATGTTCTGGGAACATCATGCATTTAATTCCATGTATGTTTGATTTCAGATGAATCATATAATAAATAAATGACAGTGTAGTGGCCGTAACATGAACGTGAGTCCGTCCTTCAGGTCACTGGCTTCCAGCTGCTTATAAATGTAGTTAGGATGCCCAGTATGCATCATTATTGTTGCTTCAGTATGTGGGACAGAGTTTATAGATGCTGTGTCCCATTTTGTATCTGTTGGTATGTTATTTTGTGCATCCACTTCTAAGTGCATGGATTTGAGCTTAGTGAGTTCAGTGATGGATACATACAGTCTGATAAGCTAGCATGCACTGAGTGACTGAACTTAAGCAACAGTTTTAAAAGTCACGAAGTCAGTTTTTGAACTCAAGTTGCCGTTAGGAGACACTTTTTGCTTTAAGAGGGGAGCTTCTAAGAGAATATGAGGAGGAGTATTGCCTTCCACCACCTCCCAGAGCACAAATGTGAGAGAAAGCAGTGGAATGTTAGAGGTCTTGTTCAATGACATACATTGTTTAGCAAAGCAGCATGAATTTAATTAACAGTTGACCCTATTTTATGTCCTTTGCATTGGAAGGGTCGGCATAACCTTGTTACGAATAATTGTGATGTATTTTAAAAAGCAGTGTCTAGGTGAAGTGCTCTATTTGAAAAGGGCCACTGGGGCTCTGAAACAGCTCTCAGTAACATTTTCCTGCATAAATTTGTTGATAACCTACAGGCTACAGACATACTGTTCTTTTTGTGTTTCCTAGAATTGCTTCAAATAGCTAACTAAAGTACTTGTTCTTTTTTAATCCTTTCTGAAGTCTAATATTTATTTTTAAATAATAGTTCTCTGCTAACAGATAGCTTTAAAACAGCCAAATGATTTTCAGGTGGCACTTGGAGACTCAATCAGAAAACATTTCAATTATTTGCATTTAGTCTATTTTGATTCCAAAGTACAGTAGTTCAGCTATTTGTTAGGTTCCTAAAAGCTTAGCTACAAGAAGTATCAGAGGTAGATGCTGCTGACTGAAATGCTACTGTTCTTCTTAAAGAAACTGATGGAATTTAAAAATACATTTTAAAGTATTTTTTTCTTGCTTAAAAAGACGTTGTCCTTTTGTTAATTCACGAACAAGAGACTGGGCACTATCTGTACAGGGATGTTTGCTATAGACTTGTCTCTTCCTGAAATCTGAGACTTGAGCACTAATCTAATATTAGGACAATATTCCTGTATATGTTTGTTCTCTCTTAACATTTACATTGATGTTTAGAGGTACTGCATCTTAAACACAGTTCTTGCACCTAATGTCAGTACATTCTTGTAAACTGGATTCTTACAGATAAAACTATCCTATTTCTGAACTGTAGGCTCAGCTGCAGGCTTGTCTGCAACACCTCCCGCTTCTTTGCCTGGGTCACTAACCAATGTGAAAGCGTTACAGAAATCACCAGGACCCCAACGGGAAAGGAAATCATCCTCATCCTCAGAAGACAGAAATAGAATGGTAAGGGAAAGATCAGCTGTTTGTTTTTGTAGAAATGCTACACAACCATATTCCTCTCACTTTTCTTTCATCCAAGTTTTCTAAATTATTTTGAAGATTAACATGGCAGTGATCAAGGACTTGAAACTGATAAATAATAGAGTGGGATAACCACTTTAAAACCAGTTTAAACCAGTAAAAAATTGTGAGACTTATGTATAAATAATTTAAATAATTAACTAAAGTCACTTTGACTGGTGTACCTCATATTGTAATGCCACTTTCCCTTCATCTATCAGCTTAACTTTTCCCACCATGATTCATAAACTTTGAAAGTAATGAATGTATGTAACAAATTTTTATGTGACAATTCATAAAAACATAAAAACATCCTTTTTTTTTAAATTCACAGTTTAGTATTATGAGTAAGAATTTAAAATCAAATACTGCTTTCTTTTTGGTGTTTCTTAGTATTTTCTGGGTTTAACACTGCCAGAAAGCTGTTGCAAATGTTTCATGACAGGTAATCATTTGGCATACCTATGTCCTGAGGTTTTGTGTATGGCTAACTGTAAAAAAGACAACATCTGAAAAAGAAAATCCTTTTAGGATATTAATGATGAGAAGTAATTTTTAACAAAGGAGCTGTTTTCAGAGACATTAATGCACTTGTTTTCTTCCTTTTTATTGCTTTTGCTCATATATAAAGAAAACCCTTGGTCGACGGGATTCAAGTGATGATTGGGAGATACCAGATGGACAGATCACAGTTGGACAAAGGATAGGATCCGGATCATTTGGAACAGTCTACAAAGGAAAGTGGCATGGTATGTGGCCATCATGGCAAGCAGCTGTTCTTGAGGAGGGCACGGTGCCTGCTGGGGCACACCCAGCTGGGCAGCAGCTTCCCAGAAAACACCTGGGATTCTGGTGAGCACCAGGCTGAACGGGAGCCAGCAGTGTGCCCATGCCACAAAGAGGGAGGATGGGCTGCAGTAGGCATTGCCCACAGGTTAAGGGAGGCAATCCTTCTCCTTGGCACTGGTGAGGCCACACCTGAAATGCTGGGTCCCGTTCTGGGCTCCTCAGAACGAGAGAGACACGGACATAGTGGGGAGAGTGCAGTGAAGGGAAGTAAATACGATTTTTAGATTAATAAGTAGTGTGCTAAATAACTAGTGTAAGACCTTCGTATTGCTTAGAAACTCAACTCTTGCATGTTCTTATGAATGGAGAAATTATTAGGGTAAAGATGAAACATAGTTATTAGAAAGGCAGGAAGAAGTGTCCATCTTGATGAATGAGGATTTCAAATGTGTGTTTATAATAGCTTTGGCTTGGCTATGATTTCTCAGAGTAAAGTAAGAATAGTATTTTTACATTTTACTGAATATTGACTTACTTTTAAATTGTAGTGATTTATTTCATATAAGCTAAAAACCAGGGTATCCCAAAATTTCTGATGCTCTGTATAGCATTTTCTCAGGAGAGGAATATGTATCAATGGCACTTACTAAAAATTGCTGTTTTAAAGGCGATGTGGCAGTGAAAATGTTGAATGTTACGGCACCCACACCTCAACAGTTGCAGGCTTTCAAAAATGAAGTAGGAGTGCTCAGGTAAGAATATTTTTAATGGCATAGAATAATGTGTGTAGATTTGTGCTTCATTAATCACTGAATTTTAGATCTCCCTTAGAACATGTTGGTCTCACTCCTACATGACAATACTTCAGGCAGAAAAAATAACTTCACCATTTAAAAATATTTATTTTTACCTACTGCTAGTCCTTCCCTGTGTGTGTTTGTCTACACATCTATGTTGTCAATACATGTATGTCCAAATACTCAGGACTGGATTTTGCTATTGTACTACCCCCAGGGCACAGTCAGGCCTAAGTGTGAGCTGTAGCCCTTTCTTTCCTCTCATTCACATTTTGAAATTGAAGGAGAGCATGACTAATGGCTGGTTTTCAGCTGCAGGGCTGCCCATGTTATCTGTTGTTTAGTAGTTTCTGTTCAGTAACATTAATTTCTGAGTTGTTTTTTTTTTTTTAATGTAATTCTCATGAAGTCACTTCTTGATATCCTTTTCTCATGTCTATTGCTTCTACTATCTCAGAGGAGGTATTTGGTTTGGGTTTAGCTCTTAAAAGAAGACCCATCAGCATGATATGATAGAATATATATTGTAAAGAAACATTACATTGAAGTACAATCTTGAGCAGTGTCGAGCATAATTCTGTTTTATGAAACAAAACAGCCAGAAGGTTTTTGCCCCGGAAACCTGATGTGTTGACCTGGGCACCCATGCTGCAGAAGCATCCCAAATAAGCTACATGGTGAAAGGGAATGGTCAGCCTTTTACCCCAGGAAAATGTTAGTTCTGAAAACTCTAAGCTTGTAGTTATGGAAGTAGAGTCTTTCTGGGGTGTGCTACTTTGGTAATCTCTTCATTTTTTTGACAGAATTGTGACAGAACTTAATGGAATCAAACATTGTAGTCCGGCTTTCTGCTGGTAGTCCCATAGATGGAGTCCAGCCTTTTTGTTTGTTGATTGTTTCAGCACTTACATAGTCACTTGTTCTATCCTTTGACCCAGACAAGGCAGATTTACTTATAGTTGTGCCTATATTGTGTCTCCATTATGATTCATCATTACTTAGCTTTGTGGTAGGATTTACAAGAAGCTGCTTATTTTTTGTTTCCTCAGCAGTTGCTCTCAGCATCGCTTGACAAATTCTTGAACCTGAAAAAGGCACAGTCCCATAGCATAGAACTGTCCTAGTCCACATTGCTGCAAGGACAAAGGCTCACACCCTGGGATCCCATGTTAATTTTTTAATATAAGAAAACATAAAAGAGCTCTGACATTTTTCACTTACCCCAGAGTAGTTGCTCCATGTTAGTATGATAAGAAAGGCTAACTTGAGGAATAATTCATTAAATGAATCTAGCAAGAGGTTATCATGTTATCTTAGTAGAAGTTGAGATTGACTCAACACCTTCTCTTTGGAAATATGTATGTAGACTATGATAGATCTGCCTGGGGTTTCCTGATTTCCTGATCTGATTTCCTCCTGGTTCTTATTTTTTTTGTAAACAGGAAAACACGACATGTGAATATCCTGCTTTTCATGGGTTATTCAACAAAACCCCAGTTGGCCATTGTTACACAATGGTGTGAAGGGTCCAGTTTGTATCACCATCTACACATCATTGAGACCAAATTTGAAATGATCAAGCTAATTGATATTGCACGACAGACTGCACAAGGCATGGAGTAAGTATTGAATTACTTGTCTGGAAGTGAGCACTGGGGCAATGTTTACTTCTCCCCTTCACACTCTGGCTCACATTGGCAACTAAGGCCAGCTCTCTGCTCACTTTGCTGAGCCCAGGGTCCTGCCTCAATCATCGAAGGATTTGGTGAAAGTATCAGAGCTCTCTAAATAACAGGTTTCAACATCTGAAGAGAACATACCTATTTTGTTTTAAGGATTGTATATAATCCTTACTCCCACAGAGGGTCATCGAGTTAGAATTTACAAAAGTAGCCAAATATTGTGTGTCAAAATCAGAACACTGCTGTAAGACCAGAGAAATCACACTCCAGCTGAAAAACCGCCATAATGATTGCAGCTCATTGTGCCATTTTTCTACTCAGTATTCCATTACATTTTCAGTCAAGAGGTGTGGAGGTGTTTGCAGCAACCAGCCTTAGCCTTCTGTTAGCCTGTGCATCTCCCCAGGCTCCATCTGTAGGTAGGGGAGATGCAGAAGTTGTTTTATGAACATGATTCAAAGCAGAGACACAAACTGGGGCTTTTCCAGCAGTTTTGTGCCAATCTCATTGGCTAAACAAAGAGCCATGGGAGACTAGTTGCCTAATTCAGGCTGTATCTGCTGTGGGGCAAGTGCTCTCCTCTGTGTTCCTGCCATCTGTTTATCCAGGCTGCAATCAGGGGATCTTTTTTCCACTCTTCTACTAAAAAGCAGTCAGTGTACCTGAGTGCACACTGAGACTGGCAAGCACATTTAGCTCCTGCAATTTAGAAACACCTTATCTAAAGCTGTGACTAGCTCACAAAGTGTCTTGACAGCCACCATTAAGAACATTCAGCAAAAATTACTGAAGTTCTTTTTACTGTGAATATTGGGTTAGAATTGAAAAGCAGAAGTTGGAGCATAATTGTTATTCATCAGTAGCATCAGATTTGAGCTGAAAACCTAAGCTTTATTTTAATATTTTTTTCCTGTGAATGTTGCAGAAACTGTCATAGGTAACTGAAGTTTTACTACCTGCATAAATGTGCAGTTTGAATGTCTACAGAATTTATGTTTCAGTAGTACAGTGAATTTTGAGTTGTTGATTAGTGAAGTATTATCTAACATACCTAATCTGTGATATTCCTTTTCAGTTATTTGCATGCCAAGTCAATCATCCACAGAGACCTCAAGAGTAATAGTATCCTTTCCCAGAGATGTAATTCTGGAAAGTGAAAGCATTCCTGGTTTTTTGGTTTTTTTTCCTGCCAGAAATTAGCTTACTGATGTGAAAAGCTGTTGGTGTGTGAATATTTGCCAAATAGAAATTTCACTGAGAAGGGGTAATACCACTAGTAACAAAATAAGAGATGCTTACTATGTCTTTTGATTTGATTGCAGTAACATGGGGAGTTTCAGTTGGTATCACGAAGATTTTTTTTGCATCCTTTGGTTTCTTCATGTAATGAAAGATTACGTGAGCTGGCTCGTGGCATATTTTCAGCTTTTCTCATACTTGGCACTTCAAGAAAGCCACCTGGCCATGGTCTGTTCAGCACTGGCCCAGTCATTACTTATGTAACCCTTACATGCTACAATTCACCATGCTGGCTGCTTAGCCCCTGTGTGATGTGGAAACTTTCTTTAGTGGTAGTGGTGGATGGTTAAAGCTGCAATGTTCATGTTGCAAATTTGTAGCTGTTTATTGCTTTTTTAGGACAGGCACAGCACTGCTTGTCTGTTTTCCCTTAACATTCTCCCCTTAGATATTTTTCTTCATGAAGACCTCACAGTAAAAATAGGGGATTTTGGTCTAGCTACAGTGAAATCACGATGGAGCGGATCCCAACAGTTTGAACAGTTGTCTGGTTCCATTCTATGGATGGTAAGCAAGGGGGAAGTGGTGAGCTTGTTTCAACAAATTTATTTACCTTTGGCCAAAGTTTCTGCTCCCATGCCTCTGGCACACTGAGATATAAAGGCTGGCTTAAGCTGGAAAAGACAAGCAGTAATATGGAGTAGTAAATGAATGTTTTTTCAATTCTTCCTTAAGCGTGTGTTTTCTGCTAGTCAGCAGAAAAACTTCAGTGTCTCCATCTTTTATTCTGAGGTTTAACCTGTGATGAAAATGGAGGCTAAGGAAAATGAGTATCATTAATCTAGGGTTGAGGAGAAGGTGAGAAAAGCCTTGCAAAACATCTTGCAAAAGAGTAGAGGAACTAGCTCAGCAAAAAGTAATATGCTCTTAAGTTTTAAGGATTCAAGAAGAGTTACTTCATACTGCAATCTCCTGTGCAGCTCCACTTCCTCTTTTTCTCCCTGGAAGAACTTAAGTTCTGTTAGCTGGCATTATTTTAAGTGTCATTAGAATTCTAGTTTCCAAATACCTTCTCAGCCTGGACAAAGCCATTTTGCTCTGTCATAGAGGAATAAAAGGGGTCACCAAGCTGAAATGAAGCAATGAATTTTGAGATTCATGTCAACATCTACTCTATATTAGGACCCAATAACATCTGAAGGCAAGAGTGGGCCTTGCACCTGTACCCTGGACGAGTCCATGTTTTGTACCTGGTGTGTGAGGTGCAGCACAATGTAGAGAAATAAAAACTAATTCTTGCCTTTTATGATACAGGCACCAGAAGTTATTAGGATGCAAGATAAAAACCCATATAGCTTTCAGTCGGATGTGTATGCGTTTGGGATTGTTCTCTATGAATTGATGACTGGACAGTTGCCGTACTCCAACATCAACAACAGGGACCAGGTAAGGGGAGGCACTGACTTCAGTCAAATGCAGCCTGAAACAGAAATTGATTCAGCCTTGGGTGGTGAACATTCTGATGTTCTCTGTGTTTGGTGTTTCTGATTCTGATGCTGTGAGGTGACATTTCTGCATTTTCTAGATCTGCCTCAGCCACATAGCAACAATTTACTTACTTCTCTTGAGGTATTTTTTGTGTTCTTTTTATTTTAAATATAGATCTTCAGCTTCTGAACTGGTTGCCAGGATACTTATTAGGGAGAGAGCAGATTACTTAATAGTAATCTAGTTTAGAATCGTTCTGCACAGGCGAAATGATTCCCCATATATGTGTTCAGTTATTCCTCTTGCTCCCCCCACCCCTCCACTTGCAGTGAATAATAAATAGTGCAGCTACAGGATTGGCAAAACAGAGGAGCAGTCACCTCACCGAATGTTTTATATTCATTTCAACTTTGAGAGAGCATGCACCATCTAACTGAGTTGCAGGATACCAACGTTTCCCAAATCCTGCTTGATGGACTATATGACTTTCCAGAGTGTGGGAATCCTCTAAGAAGATTACTTAATTGTGAACAAATATTCTTTAAGTCTTAATGATCCCACACACTGTAATATATCTCCACAGGACAGGCACGTTTGGGAAGGCATACCTGATTCATTATTTCTGTCTAACCTGAAAATAGTATCTATGCATCAAGATCTTTGGTGTAAACTGTTCTGTGTCTGAGCAGTGATGTATTTATGTTGCTTCTGTGTCCTCATCCCTTGTTTTTTCACTGTCAGTACTTGAGAAGTGAAACCATAGCAACGTTCATCTGTGAATGCCATTTTATAAGGCCGTTTCCATATCTGCCAGAACACTTCATCCCAATTCATCAAATTTGGAGTGACTCCTTTTTAATTTTTTTTTCTTTTTTATAATTTTGGTTTTGCCTTTTGAAAGAAGGGAAGTGTCTGGATTCCTGGGCAGATGGATCCAGCCTTCTAAAAACAGTATTTGGCCTTGTTTAGCTTTTACCTTTTGAGATCTGTAAGATGAACCCAGTGATGTGAGTGCTCACAATGAAGTGCTGAAACAAATTTTAAAATATAAGTGAAGCCAACATATAAGATGTGATCTAGTATCTTGAGTTTTGTCACTCCTTGTCTATTATCTGCAAAGTTGTAAATACTCCTCACTCTCTGGTGCATCTACATCAGCTACTATGACACAACCAAGATTCTTTGTGAGCAAAGTATCATTCTTGTTATACTTCAGAGTGCTTCTCTCACTTTAACAGGTTTTTCTAGACTGTTCTTGTAGTGATACTCTCTTTTCTCTGGTTTAAAATAGAAGATTAGCCCCTATATTATTTGTAAAGAAACTATTTGAAACATAAATAGTAATGACTTTTGAATAATTTCAACTTGTACCATTATTTAGAAAATACTAACTGCTAGATAATGGTAAGTCTGATTGCAGTAGAGGTAAGGGATGCAGTACACAAGTTTCTACTACAAAATCCTGCTCTGGCACATGGGGATTTCTAAAGAAACCATATGGGAGTTTTCTGTGCCTCCTTGATGCCAACACAGATGTGACTGAAGCAGAAAGTTTAAAAAGGACCAGAATTGTGTTAATATAAATAACATGTATAGCATACTTGAGATGTGAGGGTTTTCTGTTGGTTTGTTTTTTTTCCCTACTGTCAAGATATGAAATAGTTACACTTCATTAGATAGAAGGTGTGATACACCTGCTGGGCCTGAGTACTCAGAAAAGGAAGTGATTACTGCTGCAGCATGAATTGGTCTTTGATTAGCTGGTTTGGAAGGGCTTTTTAGTGTCAGTGCTACTGCAGTACTCAAAATTTTGGTGTTTTGACCTTGGCTTGACATGATGGTGTCTGATGGTTTTTTATATATACAAGAAATGATTAACCGTATTTATGTTTTGTTTTCCTGCTTCCTATCAGTTTAGTTTGTTTTATGCTTAAGTTTTATCTTTAGGTGAAATATAAGCCTTCCATGTTGAAAGAATTAGTGTGAAAATGCCAAGCTTGTCTCCTCTTCTACAGAGAAGAGGCAGTTTCTCTTTTTCTTTTGTGGCTTTTTATTTTGGTGTTTTTTGGGTTTTTTTGTGGAAGTGAGGGAAATGGTCAGACATCAAGGATAAGCTTTTGTGTTGGAAAAGTATATGATGGCCTTCATTCTCAGAAGGTAAAGGGTTTTAGTATCCAAAGTCCATGTGTTTCTTAAAATACCTTTCAGTGTGAAGCTGTTGATTTGTAATAAAAACCAGAATATTTCTTTCTACAGAATATTTATTTTTAGACATTCTGTTCCTGCCACAGAGTTGCTTATTCTTGTTTTTGTCACAGTTTTTGACACCAAAGAACCATTCCTTAGATGGTTATTGCTATAAATGGTAACCATTTACTAGTGTTCAAGTTTCACAGAAATCTCTCTGAGGAGGAGGAAAGATCTAATTTTTTCTCTGTACTGAAAAGGTTAGCAAGCATTACTCTAAGAAATTTGTCAATTTCAGTAGTGCTTCCTGGGAGCAGAAAGCTTGCAGCTGCAACTGAAATAGTCTAGCAAAATGTTCACCTTTTGTTACTGTTTATTTTATCAACTCAGCTTCTTCTTCTTTCATCTTTTTTCCCCTTAAATAAAGATAATTTTTATGGTGGGACGAGGATATTTATCTCCAGACCTCAGCAAAGTACGGAGCAACTGTCCGAAAGCTATGAAGAGACTAATGGCAGAATGCTTAAAAAAGAAAAGAGATGAGAGACCCCTTTTTCCACAGGTGAGAAATCCTCCTCTTTAGCTCTCAGCAGACTTGACAATTCGAAGTTGTGAGCTCACTGGCCAGTTCCAAATTTTTTTGATTAGTGCTATAGCAGGATTTCATATGGGCACTGGTTCAGTACCTGCTTAGTTCTGTTTAATTAGAAATGCTCATTTTAATTTCAAAACGCAGGTATTGTATTTGGAAAAGTGTTTACATGTTGGAGAAAGTTTCAGCTGGGAGATAATGAAAGCAGTAGTCACAGTTAGACACACAAATTAGTACTTGGCATATGTGCTCAGAAGTGTTTACACTGCCCTCCTTGCTCTCCCCCAAGCTTCACGAAGGGAAACCAGTAGTTTGCCACAAAACTTGATTTTTATCGTGCCTGCTGAGGAAGGTTTGGGTTGAAAAAGCTTGAGGGGGAGGAGGGCAAAACTCTGATTTTTTTCTGTTTTGAATGTAACCAAATCGTTTTCAAAAGATAAGGAGCTCCCCCTGCTGGCTTTTTGGTAAATGTTATTAAGCAAAGTGCTGCCAGAGCTGGGTTTGTTTGCAGCAGTGGCAGGTACAGGTGCTAGGGCAGAGACAAGGAGCCCAATAAAAAGCGAGTGTTTTCACTGTGCTTAGAGGGAATCAGTGTGTCTTTATAAAGGGGGAAATTCCCCAACTGTCCTTTTCAGCTTCCTTGGGATATAAACATCAAGAGTGCAGTGCAGTAAGCTATATTTTTTAAATTGTTTTTTCAGTATGTGTTTAAATATTTTTCTGTAGTTAATTGATATTGTGCCTTTGGTTTTAAGAGAGAGTTACAGCTTTGGAACAACAGGTCTGATCACTTATTTTCTGTATTTTAGATTCTTGCCTCCATTGAGCTTCTGGCCCGGTCATTGCCAAAAATTCACCGCAGTGCATCTGAGCCCTCATTGAACCGGGCTGGCTTCCAGACAGAGGATTTTAGTCTATATGCTTGTGCTTCTCCAAAAACACCCATCCAAGCAGGGGGATACGGTGGGTTTCCAGTGCACTGAAACAAAACGTGAAAGCATGTGCCTGCCTGTGTGTCTGTGTGCTGGTGTGTCCTGTGAGTGCAGGGTGTTTGTTCTCAGTTCCTGCCAGCTCTGGTGGTAAGGTTTGCTGAGGGAACAAAGACTCACTTCCTAACACTGGGCATTGAATGTTCCCAGCACAGAGCCTGTGTTGGTAAGGAGTGCCCTGGGAGCAGCTGGCACAAGAAGAACTGTAATGTCACATAAGAGACATGGGAAAAGTCGCTTCAAAACAAGCGAAAATCTTCTTGAGGTCATCGGGTGTCATTTTTGCCTAGTTTATTGGTTGGAATTAGTTACTCAGGAGTGTATTTGATTTTAATCTACTCAAGCTGTGGTGGTGTGTTGTTTTGGGTTTTGTTTTTACTTCAGTTGAGGTCATTATATTTGAGCAATAAGCTTTAGATTCTTCATTTAGTAATGCTACTCACGTGGGAAACACTTGGAAAAATAAACTTAGCTTCAAGGCTGAACACAGCCAAAACTTTTTTCTGGTCAGCAGAAGTAAGCAGATACAACACAGAATCCAAAGAAAGCCCTGAATAACATGTGACTCTTATCTTGAAAGTTGAAGTTTAAATTAGTTCTGTTTAGGGAACATCTCTTCTGCAGAAGAGTGGTGAATGGGTTGGGGTTTTTTTACGTTACATTTTTCCCTGAGTGTTCTGACCTGCTGTAGTTCAAACGATCTCCAAATGTTCTGTTACAATGCAACACAGAAGAAATTCTGAATCTGCTTTTGCCAAGCTTCAAGGCTATTACTGGTAATGGTGCCTGTGTCTTTCGATTAGCACAGATTTCAAAATTTTAAAAAACATTTTAAATCTCAAGCATGACCAAATGCTTTAAGAGAAAAATGCTTCTTACACCCATAATAAGAAAAGAAGATTTGAAAAAGCAGTTCTGTTCATGGTAATCAGTGTTATACCACGAATTGTGTTAAGATGAAAGGTGTTAATTATTTTAATAATGTTAAGAATACACTGAACATGCTTCTCTTCAGTGACAAATTGATTTTCTCACTTCCGTGTAAAAGCTGCTAGTTTGACTCGGCAGAAGTGAATCAGTTAGACTAGATACCTAACTGAGAAAGTTAGACACCTTACCAAAATCCTGCCAGCTCACTTTGGAGACTGTATTTTTCTTTGGAGCACTGCTCAGGAACAAGTGTATCAGAGTAGTGGTTGAGGTTCTATCAGTCTTTAATGTCAGATACGAAAAAAAGATATATTGACAGTATTCTTGCATGTTTTGGGATGAGTTATATGGTTTTACTTGGTTTAAGCTGCTGAAATGTCAATTTCCACAGATTACTCTGCATTAGAAACAATCTGTTGCTGCTCTTGTTAGGACTTCAAGGGCCAGGAGTGTTCCTAGTGGCTTCTGATTTACATACTCATGGAGAAGTTTTCATGTTGCTAGCAATACGTTTTTGAAATAGGTCAGGAATTCCAGAATGTTTTGGTTTTCTGCTGTCTGGCAACTGAGCCTTTTAAAATGGGAAGCAGATTTAGAGAGCTTGAAGAGATATAGGCAATTTTTACGTTTTCTGGATGGATTATAATGGTCTTTTTGGCTTCTGCTGTTGGAATAGTTTGGGAACTAACTTTTCTCATTTTTTTAGTCAAGAAAATTTAGCTGTTGAAATCTCTCTCTATGGAAAGAGTTATGGAGGACAAAAGTTGTTATTGTTTTAGAAAATCTGTTTCCCATCTTCCTGGTAGCTTCACCTCATTTTGGCAGGCTTATCTTAAAATGAAAACAGGACTTAAGTGTTGTTTTCCTCTCTCATTCTTTATTTTATGTATCTGTTCTAGCAGTGATGAGGAATGCTTCCAAAGCTGTGGGGTATGATATTCAGTACTGAGCCAGAGGATGCTACCGGGTCTCCTGCAGAATCTAGAAATGGGGCATCCCACACAGAAAAGTCTTACCCACACAGGGAGTTGCAGAGAGTCCAGAACCATCACCATTGCCCTGCCCAGGCTTATTCTTTTTCAGGTCTGCCATATCAGTTCAAACCAGTTGTTCCTTGGAGTAATGCTATCCTTCTTGTTGTTAAGATTGTTCATCAGTGCTTTAGGAGAGACAGTTGGGGTGGGGGGGGTGGAGGGGGAAGTGCTGCCATCCTTAGACACGTTTGACCCCATTTCCTGCTGTATGGTCAGTGCATTCTTCCTGTGTCACCTGCTCTTACTGAGCATTCTGGGGTCCATGGGCATAATGTGATTTCAGTTTCTCACTAAACATTTTATAAAGCCTAAAAGGAAGCTGTGGTTTGTGGATCGTTAACTTTATCTGACAGAGAGGCATTTAAAGGTCTCATTTCTCTAAGTTGTAATTGCTGCTTCAATGAGATTTGGAATCTGTGGAATGAAGATGCCTAAGTACACCTCTGGATTTGGGTCAGAGTTCTCGAAGGTGCAACTCAGCTGCATTGTTTAGAAACAGGTACCTGTTAGTTCAGAAAACAGGCCTGTAGGATCCTAGGTTTTTCTGGAGGAGTAATTTACACTAGGTGAGATCCCTTTTTATTTTACTTCCTTGCATATCAGGATAGAAACAAAATCTGTCTTGGTACCTTCAACATGATCCAAATTTTTACTTACCCCGTGGATAGTATCCATGCAAAAGATGAGCACAAGGTCCAACAGAAAACTACCTCTTTTTTCCTTCTGTGTCTGTGAGTGTAATGCAGGCAAGGTGTTGGAATCTGGTGTTTCCCTTCGGTAAGTCAGTCAGTCTCTACTTCAGTAGATAAGGCTGGCACAGGCCTGGAAGGGAACCATTCTTCTCCTTATGATTCTTCTGAGAAACATGGCATCTACCCCAGGATAAGGAGTACAGTTAAGATGATATGTGTATACCTTAGTAACCTCATGAATTCAGGTAACTTACAAATTTGTGACAGTACAGAGTGGTAGCTGCATCTTAAATCCTTCCAGGAATCGAGGGCAGCAGGTTCACTCAGAACATGCCCTTGTGATATATTGTTTGGAGGCAACATGAAAGATCTTGATCATCTTTTTAGTGCAGATTTTTTGAAAGTGTGCATTTAAAATAGTTTCCACTTTCTCTGCTTGAGACATGAAAAGCATGAAAAGACTGTAGTAGCTGACTTGAAAAGCATTTGTAAGAAGTGAGTATTTTCAGATGCAATCCATCCTTTGGAAAGGAACTGCTTTGCTACCAATCAAAGCAAGTATGCAGTTCTGCTTGATAAAAAGCACCTCAGATGTCTGGCTCACAATGAATATAAGTATCTGGGGTTTTTTACGTAGCAAGTTGTTAAGCATGTGGTTTCATAGCTTGATGTGGATAGGTATAGCCATGTACATACCTCACCTAAGGAAAGCTGTTACTGGCAAGTGCATTTTATACATACTCAATCAATATAATCCCCTTATTAGATGACCATGTTACCTATTTTGGTTTCCCATTGATTTGAGATCAGATTAACATGGCAATTTTGAAAGGGGAAATTAAGCATTAGCTTGTCAAAGAGAATATGTTTGCTACGGTTTTGTTTAAATGGGAGGAAAATTACCTTTTTAAAGCTACCATTCTATCTCAAATAATTCTTTACTTCTAGTCCTGTTTTTCCATTGCCCTTTCCTAATTAACGGTTTTCTGAAATCCCTATATGACTATTAAAATCTGAATTATTACCAGAAATGGGCAGAAGGACGAGATGAGTAATGAGGGAGCAATCTCTTGTTTATAAATTGATCTTTAATCAGCAGTTTAGAAAGGCAGACTGAAAAATAAATTAAATAGAGCATGTTTTGAAAGTGTAGCTAAGCATGAATGTCACACTTAAAAATCGGCCTCACAGGCAATACTTGATGACTTTTTTGTCCTTCTTTTAAAAGAAGACATGTACAAAACTTGAGGTGTTTCTAGAAGATGCTATGAACAGAATTGGGAGGTCAGTAAAATGTAGCAGAAAGAAGCAAGAAAAAATGATCCCGTATTTAGAGTATTTAGAGCAAGAGTTTCATCTGTTGGTGGAGCTAGTAAAATAGGCAATTAGATCCATCGTGAAGCTTTTACTTTATTGTTATAACTTAAGCCTGCCACCACAGTCTGTAGAGACACATAGAGCTTGAGGTCTGTCTCAACTCCCTGTGCCACCCTTACTTTGGACTTCAGGTGTGCTCCCTTCTCATTTCCTATGAGACACAGAACCCTTTCCCTACTTTCTTCAAGTTCCCTTAGAACTGGGTCAGCTGTTCCTCCCAGGCCTTTTAGATGCCTTTTCTTCCCCTTCCTAGTGCAGACTGCTGACAACTCTTCTTGGTTCTCCTCTTTGTAGAGCAAGACATTCCACAGAATTAACACTGTAAGCCTAGAATTTTGTTGGCAGGAATGTTTCTCTTTTGTTACCAATATTCAGAATAAGAATGTTGAGAAAAAACAAATCCAACAATACAGTCACTCTTGAAAAGATGGAAGGACACCAGATAGGGAGTAGTTGTTTGAATATAATGGCATTCAGTACACTTCTGTTGAACAGAACAAAGGCTCTCTTGTGCCTGCTTATCACTCCTTCAGTATTAGGAAAGCTCTGAAAGTGCTGTCAAGAAAGTGGCATAAAGTAACCCAAAATGCATATGAAACCCAGCATGGGGAAGTTATATGTATGTTTCTTTTTTCTTTTTCCTGAGTCCTTTTGATTATGCTTAGTTAGACACCCCTCACTAAAAATCCTATAGAATACAATTTCTTTGTGGGTGGCAGGGAAATTTCTTTTGCTAAAGTATAGGATTAAGAGGATTAATATGTTAGACTCATCTTCTCTTCAGTCTTCTGTCAAACTCCTTAAAGACTTTGGGCAGCAATTTTACTCTGTGCCATAGTTGCATCCCCTCAGAAGTGGGACTATGAGTCTGTCTCACGGCATGGTGACACTAAATAAATTACATGGAAGTTCAGGACATCATCACATGTAAAAGCACTGCATAGAATTATTCTTTATTCAGTAATTCTGAAGGAAGCATGGAGTTGCTTTGTTATGCTTCGTGTTAGGGAGGCCTAATTTCTGGTCTGGGGTTGAGTAGACAATCTCTCCATTCTTATATTTCTCTCAGTGGATTGCTAGGTTGGTCTCTGAACCAAATCCTAGCACTCTGTAACACTGGTTTTCTATTCAGGCACTTTACTGTATATAGTCTTTAAAGGGTAATGGATGTGTCAAATAGTTCTTTGTTATTAAACTAGTTTTACAACAGACCAGAATCTAGTTTACAGTTGGATGCATTTATTGAAACTTTTGCTTCTCAGGAGGCCATATGTGCAATAAGGAATTTAAAGTTAAGTTAAGCCAACACATTTAATTTTCAAATGCATGATAGATTAGACTTTGCTTGAACTTTCACCTTCTTGGGAAGAATGGGTATGCCTTGCTTTCAAAAAATCCTTTGTTGGTTAAATATGCTGGGTCTGTATTCAATGTTCTCTCACTGTGTATTCTCTTGTGCTTTAATTTTAACAGTTTGCATTTTTTAACATCTTTTATATTCAACCTGATGTTCTACTAGTCTAGTAACTGAAATCACCTTTTTAAACCAAGCTCTTGTCCTCCCTCTACAGGAGAATTTGCAGCGTTCAAGTAGCCACAGCACCATGGCAGCACCCACTCTGTTATTTAAGTCTTGTGTTCCTACAGTTTCTTAACATCAAAACTCCATTCTGCTCCACAGAACCTAAAGTAATTTAGAAAAGATATCCATAAGCTTAAAAGTGGAGCAGAATGGAACTGCCAGTCCAACACAATGGGAAAAAGTACCTTTTTGGGAACCAGAGTCCTCTGCTGCCGGTGTTTCTCCTTCGACACAAACCACCACGTGCATTCGGGGACCCGCGGTGGCTGCCTGTGCCGTTGGCATCATTCCCAGGAGAGAGGAGAGGGCGCTCGTGGTGTGACTGTGGTGCTCGGGCCTGAGGGGATGGAGCTGCTGCTGCTGCAACTTAGGAGACTTGCTTTGGATGGTCTGCCGGTCGGCTTTCTCTAACAGTGTAACCATCAGAGGCTGAACATGTGATGAGTGCTAATTTCAAAGAATCATTTTCCGTTCTGATCCTTTTTTTCCTGGTGTACTCACTGATTTATGGACGACGCAGTATCCCCTTTTCACTGTATTACAGTGTCAAACACCTCAATCTCTGTATATTACTGGGTTTTATTCCTTTAAAATTTAAAGTGGGGGGCAGTGGGGGCTGGAGATGTTATTCTGAAAGCAGAGAGGTTCGTCTGAAGGAAAAGGGGATGCTGTCACACCTTTTTTTCAGATTTACTTTACCACCTCTTAAAAAGAACAGACAACAACCACCATCCTTAACCTTTTCCTTTTCCAGTATTTTCTTGGTGTGTGCATATACAACATCTTCTTGAAGGATTGGGTCGATCCTTCTTTTGTTGGTCCAGCAACAAACTGAAGTTTTAAAAAAATGTAGCGAGATTGTGCTCTCTTTTTTTTTTTGTATCATATGATACAATGTATTTATCAAAGATGCTACTGCAGCGTCTGAAGTCTGTAGAAATCCTCATACAGACTGTGAATGGTGTATGTACCTACTTTAAAAGTTTTATTTTAAATGAGGGTGCAGGTTAATGCCAGGTACCTTACCAATATGTAATGTTTTCATAAATGAGGAAAAAAGTTCTCAGGTTGAATTGAATACAAATACAAACCCCCCTAGAATTAGACATTCCAAAAATTATGTTTTGGTACTTTCAAGAGCTTTTTTTAAAGGATTTTTATCCTGTTAACTAAACGTCCTCTGATAAGTGTGTGTGTAAATGTGGAGCATCTTGTCCTAATGGCAAGTTGTTAGATCAAAACAAAACGGTACTTGCTGGATCCACGCTGACTACTCCTCCTCTCATTGCTTTCCTCCCTGCCATCTCTTCCCTTCTGTTTGTCTTTCCCTTCTGTATACTTGGCAAACCAGGGTGAAGGTGGCGGTATCTCCATTAGAGTGCTTTCTTTTCCTGTCCTCCAGTCCTGGTTTTCAAATGGTTAGTAGCTTTTTGACAAGTTACCCAGTCAGGGAAAACAGCAACTCAAAGTTCTGCACATCATTTACCTCTGGTAGAGTATCTCGTGATGTGATCTGTTTGCAGAGTTCTCTGGTACGTGGTATTCCCTGTAAATTACTTGTACAGAGGCAAGGCAGACCACATTGGAAAGAAACTCGAGTTCAGACAGAAGTTTCCAGAATTTGATTCGTATCAGCCCTGTACCACTCCAGGTGAGGCAGGAGAACTGACCCCCTCTAGCAGGGAGGTTCTTGCTGGGAGGAGGTGGGGAGTGTTTAACAAAATCGTGACAAATAAATGAAGGAGTTAAATGTGTATGAATGTGGTGTCTATGCTAAATGTGGATGTACTGAGTGAGGATGCTGTCCTTCCCTCCCTAGGGAAAGTTGGACTGTTCCTGTCTGCAGAAGGTTGCTCCCAGATGAAGGGAGAAAAGCACATTGGAAGTTGAAGGTGCTTTTAATACCCTGGAATTTTGCGGTGTTGCTGGTAGTCTGTTACATTTGTCAGTAAATATTTACTGGGGCTATAGGGACCGGACTAATCTGAAGTGGGAATTAAAACTGAAATACTGTGTATTCATATTAATTCCACAAACATTAGCAAGATAGCAATAGTGAATGACTTAATAGTCACTACAAGAATGAAGTGATTCATGTTGGTACATGAATAGAGTTGATTTTGTGTACAGGACGCATTTTAAAAACAAACAAAGGAAAAAAAAAAGCACAAATTTTTTTCTTGTCTGCTGTGGGTCTTCGGATGCTGTAAGGTTTTTTCCTTGTTGAGATTGGCAGGAATTTAAAAAGTAGCAATAGCCACTTTCCAGTGTGGAGAAGCTGATGCAGGAGCAGTGGTGTGCAGATGGTGCAGTCGGAGTGCTCCTTGCTGATCGTGTGGGGCCAGTACAGAGAGGTGGGGGGAGCCTGGGGCCACTGGTGTCAGCAGGCAGGTGAGAGCATTTACCAGATACAGGCTCCCAGAGGAGGAGGTAGTCACAGCTTCTCCTTTCACCCCGTGCTTGGCTCCAGCCCTTCGGTGGGCTGTGGCCCCATTTGTACATGTCGGGGATACTGAGGAAAATGTTCCCTCAAAAGAACAGAGCAAGTATGGACAGGTGGTTCAACACTCATTTGTTTCACAGAGCTTGTTGAAAGCCCTTGTTTCCTTCCACAAAGTCATGCTGGCAGAAGATTTGCTGTTAGGAACTTCATTCTATCATTGCTTAAAATGAATTTACTTTGGTGAAGATTCATTACCCATTAGTCTACAATATGCTTCTTGAGCCCATAGGAAAAGCACAAGGAAAATTGCTATCCTTGTCCATGCAAAGCACTTTATAAGTAACACATGATCTCTGGGGGGTTTTTTATTGGGGTTTGTTTGTAGTTTTGTTTTTCTGTTTTGTTTCTGGTTTTATTTTTTTTTCCCCTGAGGAATGTGCAAGTTGTTTGGCTGCTGTTTAGAGAAGTCCTTTCAGGATGCATTTCTACTGGTTTTCTCATTTGTTTGTTTGTTTCCCTCCAGATAGCTGTAGTAATGTGTGTTTGTCTGTAAGCGTTCCCAGGTAATGCTCATGCAAAACTTTGGAAGAAATGTAGTTTGTAAATAACTGGGATTATTTTTAGTTTTATCTTTTCCTTCAGGAGTTTTTCTGGATGTCTTGCATGCCATCAGAACCAGTCTTAAAGATGCCCTGTAGATGTTTAGTGAATGGGGAAACAAGAATAGATGAGAAATGAGTGCTCTCTGTAGCAGTGGGATGAAGGAAGTAAATTGAATGACCAATACATTCATACCTGTTACCCCAAATTCCTTTAGCTTCTTTGAGGTGTCCTAACCACAAGCACATGCCATAGTATGGAAACGTGAGTAAATATTTTGTGTGCACGTTGGGACAAACGCCTAGAGAGTCATACTGCTTCTTTTAGCTCTACAAGTATCTTGTATTTAATAATCATTTGCAAAAGTACCAGTATCCAGTCCCAGCTATTCATGTCTTTTTCAACCAGGCACAGACCTTCCCCTCTGCCTCTCCTTTTCCATACAGGTAACAGAGGCCTGTTACGCCTTCCTGCTCAGTCTGTGATTGTTTCCCCTGGCATATTTGCCAGAACTGCAACATTGTGGTGGAGCTCAAACCAAATGGCAGGAATCTAGAGGCCAGGTTACTTTGCAAGTAATTTCTGTGTCAGTTAAGTCCTACATGTCCCCTGATACAATTAGCCCAGTCATTTCTTCTTTTTGCTAAACTCATGCATGTCATTAAATGAATCCACTTCTGATTTTTATGCTTACCCAAAATCATCTTTTCTTGTACTTGAATACTCTAGCAGCTGATGATGATGCAGGATGTTTGAGAACAAACACTGCCATTTTACCATGGAGTCTTAGCATCACTTGGATTAGTATGTGCTCATTAGAGGCAGAATTTGGCCTTTGTGACATAAAATGAGTTAAGTTCTGATTGTTGATAAATACCATGTCTTTCCATAAATGCCCAAACTGGGGGAAAAGTACCTTGAAGATCACACATAAATAGTTTTTCTTCTGTGTTTGCCTGGTGATGTAAATGCATCCAGCATTTTATAGAAGGCTGAGGGAAGCCAGATCCCCAGACACCTCACAAACAAGTATGAATTGAAGCTTTGATATCTGGAGGGACTAAATTTAGGGAAGAAGCATGTGGACATTTCAGACTTCTGCAGCCTCTAGATTTCATTCCCTTCTTGACTGTGAGTGCAGCGTGTGTAGCACAAACTCTTCATAGTACTGTAGACAACATGTCCTCTGTCGATAAAATGTATCACCTGTAGCACAGTGGGACAGGCAAAAGCTTCTAGGTCCTGTCGAGTTAAAAAGCAGCGGTGTGAGTGGACTCTTATGGCATCACTCTGAAGGTGCTGAATGTTGTGGTTTTCTGTGATGCATTTTACGTAGAAGTTTATGAAACAAACTTTGTTTACTGCAGCCTTGTTACTGTGCATTTGCACTTGGTGTTTGTTTTGGCATGCATCTGAAATACCTTTCTTCACTGCTTCATTACTTCATGCCAACTTCATACCCACCATATGAAGTTTAGCAAGGGCAGGTCCTGGGTTCTGCACCTGGGATGGGTAACCCTGGTCGTTTGTATAGACTGGGGAATGAGAAGCTGGAGAGCACAAAGGGACCCTGGGGTCCTGGTCAATGGCAAGCTGAACATGAGTCAGCAGTGCCCTGGCAGCCAGGAGGGCCAGGTGTGTCCTGGGGGGCATCAGGCACAGCATCGCCAGCCAGGCAAGGGAGGGGATTGTCCCACTCTGCTCTGCACTGGGGCAGCCTCACCTCGAGTGCTGGGGGCAGTTCTGGGTGCCACAGTATAAAAAAGATATAAAGGTGTTAGAGAGTGCTCAGAGGAGGCCATGGGGACAGTGAAGGGTGTGGAGGGGAAGCCGTGTGAGGAGCAACTGAGGTCACTTAGTCTGTTCAGCCTGGAGAAGAGGAGACTGAGGGGAGGCCTCACTGTGGTTACACCTTCCTCATGAGGGGAAGAGGAGGGGCAGACTGATCCCTTTTCTGGGGTGATCAATGACAGGACCCAAGAGTATGGCCTGAAGTTGCATCAGGGGATGTTTAGGTTGAATATCAGGAAAAGGTTCTTCATCCAGGAGGTGGTCAGGCACTGGAACAGGCTCCCCAGGGCAGTGGTCACAGCACCAAGCATGACAGAGTTTAAGAATCATTTGGACAATGCTTTCAGGCACATGGGATGATTCTTGGGGTGTCCTGTGCAGGGCCGGGAGCTGGACTTTGATGACCCTTGTGGGTCCCTTCCAACTCAGCATACTCTATGATGCTATGATTCTTACCTAATAAATGATCAGAAGTGCAGAGCCAGGTTGGTAAAATGAAAAAGTTTGCATTTAAATTTCAAGGATGCTAACACAGAAGCTACTCAGTCAGCACTGTGACAGCAGTAACTACAAGCCTGTGGAAGGAGGAAGCTTTAAAAGCTGTAGAAAACAGACTACACCAAGAGTGAATTCAGATGAAAACTAACATCTCTCTTTCATTTAGAAAAGAGAGCTACCAAGACCCTCTGTTCAATGGTTTACATAGAGATCCCCCAAAACGGTTTTTGTAGTTTGCCAAATGATCATGTGCCTTTGCAACCTTAAAAAGTACAACAGAATGTAAACCAGGTGCTTTGTAACTAGAGCAGTGTCTTTGGTTTACATCTGCTGCAGTAGTTTTGTATATAGCTATCCCTGTAGGTAGGTCGTTTGGAGTTGGTCAGCTCCTGTAAAGGAGCAGGGAGGGCAGAGAGCATTCCCCGAAATACCTATTAGCATTTCAAAGCTAAGAATTGAAGGGTACCGAATTTAGTTACAGCAAACCTGCTGCTTGAAATCTGCTCTATCAACAAACAGTTAATGAGGTTCATTTAACTTAAAAACAAGTAAGCCCTCCTCCCTCTCCAAAGACACATCTTTTTAAAGAAAGCTCCAAAGAGGCCCGAAGTCACACTCTCATAGCATCTTGGAATGGATGGTAGATGAAGAATGAGAGCTAGATGAGGAGAAACTGATGGCTAGTACTCATGTAATCAAAGTTCACATATATCAGGCCACACAATTAGTTCCTTGTCCCGGAAAATGCAGTAAGTTTTGTTTCTGGAATGTCTAGGTTTCCTCAGCTTCTTCCTTGGGCCTCTTGCAGTTGCTGTTCAGTGATCACATCCTGTTATTGCACATTAACTGTGGGAGATGGTAGGTGTCTTGTCAGCTGAGGGACAGCCAGTAGGTGTGAATTTGATTTGTTCAAATTTCACACTGGTTATGTAGACTTCTGGCAGTACCTACATATCAGTGTCATATTAACCTACTTATCCATGAAGGACAAAATAATGGGTTTGGATATTAGTGCTTTTTCAGATCTTTTCCTTTTCTTCCTTGGGGCAAGACTTTTGGCATAATTGTAAATTATGAAGTTATGTCTAAATGCACAGTTCATATGAAATATCAGACCAATTTTAATTTGGATTTGTTCCTTTTAGAAAACAAAGTGTAAAAATGTTTCACTTATGTTCCAGGAACTATCTGGAATCCTTCTACCTACCCCAAATTCTGCACTAAAAGTACATGTGATGGTTATTTTGTCTCTTTTTTTTTTGTTGGGTTTTGTTGTTTTTTTTTTTTTTTT
>VZRR01002745.1:866730-888426 GCA_013398015.1 Oreocharis arfaki
CCGCCCGGCCCAGCGCCGCCACCACCATGGCTGTGCCCAATGTCACCCGCACCGCCCAGCAACAGCCCCGCCGATTGGCGCGACCGCCGCCTTCCGGGGCGGAGACAGCCCGGGGCACCGAGGTATCCCGGGAAAGGGAGGCATCCCGGGGCTCGGAGACAGCTCAGGGCACGGAGNCGGTGTGCTGCTATTCCTCATCGTCCGGAGGGATCCCGAGCTCCTCGTCCGTCCAGGCCGAAGCGTCGGGATACGGGAAGTGTCCCTGGGAGAGAGGCCCGTCAGAGCGCGGCCGGGGCCCGGCCCGCGCCNGCGCCCTGCCCCCGCACATCTGCCTCCTCACTCCCCACAGCACTTGGGAGGCCGGGGCGGCACCGAGGGCGGGTTCTCCGTGAGTTCTCCCAAAAGTGGGCGTCGCCCACGGGGGGCGCAGAGCNCCCTGGCCGCCGCGCCGGCCTCACCAGCACCATGTCCGAGTTGTGCCAGAAGTGCCAGAAGATCCAGAACCACATGAAGCCGCTGAGGATCTCGCCTCGGATCACCTGCGCCCGCGTCAGCTCTGGGAACTGCCGGTACCGCGGCGGGATGTGCACCCCGCCGCCCGNGAGAAGGCGGTGCCGGCTGCTGGTCTTTAAGGAAGGGGCTGGAGGAGCAGCCCGTCCCTGTTTCCCAGCCCAGCCCGAGCAGCCCGGTTGCGCAGCGACGGGGCACGCGCGCGGTGTCCGGCGGCGCCTCCGCCGCGGCGGGGCCGGGGTGCGGGACTCGCCCTCGGGGCCGGGAGTCGCGAAGGAAGCGGCTGGTGCGGAGCCTCTTCCCGCTCTGTGGGCCGGCTGCCGGAGCGGGAACGCAGGGGCGAGTTCCCGGACGCCTCAGCGTAGAAATACCCAGTACAGAATTCCCACCTGCCCCGCCTCAGCGAAGATCTGAGCATCTGAGAGAGTTTTGTTCTTCCTTCCCTTCTCCCCGCTCCCGCAGGTGGTACAGCAGTGCGCCTGCCCGGTTAGTGCTCGCTCAGCCGTGTTCCTGGGGCTGCGGCCTGGTTTCAGTCCCGACACTGAGGATGTTGGAAAACCCATCCTGCTGGTGTGTGGATCTGTTCACCGGCCTATGCCAGAGCAAGGGTCGGAGCAATTCTGCCAACTTCGTGTGGAGAACCAGTTGCATCCAGTAGTATATATGGTGTGCCTTCTGGGACATTGACGTGATCACGAAAGAAGCAAGCAAAAAATAATGAAGAATGTAGCCAGACTATCAGGGGGATCCTTTCAAGGAATCAGACACCCCCGTACTCCTCCTGACAAGGTATGATGCCAGTGTAAGGTTAATCCACACTTGTTAGTTCCTCCTGCATCTTTACTGGATAACACTCCATAAAGAAGAGTTCCTGTGACCCTCCTGAAGGTATTTTAAATAAGTAACAATATCTTGTCAGTCCGTTAACATCCCAAACACCTGACATGCTCAGCTTAAACAGCAGTGAATGGCGTTGTAGTTAAGGAATTTTAATTTCCCTGCTCATCTGAGCCTTGTAAGAGCCCTAATGCAATTTCAGCAGCAGTTTACAGGGAATAGCAGCAAACTATTCAACCACTGTTTTTATTTACCAGGTACAACAACGTGTTGCAGCCTTGCAAGGTGCTCTGTACCAAGTTTATGTTTTTCCATAAAAGTTGAATGCTTTGATATAAAGATCATAGTTTAATTATCAGTTCCACCTTCCAACTGCCTTGTATTTTGTCTTTGTGCCTTCTTGCAGTCCTTGACATTCTGTTCCCCGTGTCCTTGTTTTCAAGTGTCTCACGTTTCCCATCTTGCTCAGGCTGGATGTCTCTGCTGCTGGCTTTGACCTGAAGAGGCAACCTTGTCCCCCTAGATTCAACCCCCACCTTCTTCAGTCTTCCTGGACTTCAGGTTCTTTCATTGACCTTTCAGCTTTGCTTGCCAGGGGAGCTTGGAAGCTGTGTAAGCAGCAGCAGCAGTGCACACATGGCCACTGGCTGCCCACCCGTGCTACGTACCTGGCAACTGAATAGAAACCAGGCGCAGCACAAAGGGAGGCTTATCATACAGTTCTTACTTTTTTTTTTTAATGTTGCTTCTTTCCAAACTTGATTTCTCCAAATCAAAGCCATTTGTGATGGATTTACAGATAAGCAGCATAATGCCACAAGATATGGTAGAAGATTTATAGAGAGAAGTAATGAACTGAAAGTAAATTTCAACAGTATTCCTGTTTAAGGATTTAAGTGTTCAATAATCATGATCATTTTCTGCTTCCATCTCCTTCCCCCTTCCAGGTAAGCTCCATGTCCATCTCACATGTCCAGTGCTGTCACACAGCTGATAGAGATTCCTGTGACTCTCTGCTGCCAAGATGTCCAGTAACACAGTAAGCTCATAATCTGTAGGTGGATCACTGGAAAAGCAAAGAAGAAAAAGCTGGGAAACAAAGACAGTGTTTGCTGTGGGTGGGGTGTGTGTTCCATGTTGATTTTGTTTGTTTTCACTGCAGTAAGTTGCAGAGTATCTGTTGCCAAGGTTTTCATTACTTGTTCTGCTTTTGTTTCCCACAGCTGTCCTGTTTGTGCATGGAACCCATGTCCCTTTTGTATGCCCTTGATATCCTCAACCAAAAGGAGTTTCATTGGTTCGTCCCCGGAGGCTTCCCGTGTCCTGAGGGGAGCTCGTGTGTTGGCTAGGAGAGAAACTGATGGCTATTACTACCTGGGCCACATTGTCCAGGAGGGGAAGGTAACTTATTTATTGGGAACTTGGCTGTAAGGGCATGTATGGTTTTTCCTCTCTTCTTCCCATACCTCACCAGTCCCAAGCCCTTGCTGGGGGGTGGCCCCCCTGTGTTATTGTGCACTTCATAGCCACTCTTGCCTCCCTGCATCCTGTTTTCATCTCTTTCCTGATGCTGACTGGCTGTTTGCTGTGAGGAGCACTGCAAGTCAGAGCAGCCTGGAAATCAATCTGGTTTTGTAGTATAATGAGTTTTATTCAGAGACAGACAAAACAGGTCCCTTACCCCTCCTGTCTACTTTTGCCCAGTCTGGCAGTGAAGTTGGTTAGCTAAACAGCAGCTAGTAATCCGAAATGTTTTTCTCCAGGGTCCACTTCCTCTTTACCAGACTGAGAGCTTTCCTCATTCTTTTCCATCTGTGTTTCTGGGAATTGCAAGATGATTTTGGATGCCAGATGGAAAATCCCCCCTGAAGGTTTTCCTTAAAAATCCAGTTCGTTTTGCATTTTGCAGGTTAGTTAAATACATTTTGGTGCTAGTATAGGTGAGGATGTCTGTAAGCTCCAGTGTGGGGTAGAACAGATGGAGACAGCTACAGGCACAAGTGACATCAGCTGGAGTAGGAGCTGACTGTTACTTGTGTAAGTGCACTCAAAGATCTGCAAAGAAGGCTGAGATTTTGGCAGTAGATCTTGCCCTCACCCATTACTGAAGGCTTCAATTGATGTATTTAAATTCATGACAGTAGTGACTTTTTATTGTTTGTTATTTTTTTGATTGCTGAAGGATTGTTTGTTATCCTTCTGATTGTAGTGAACTGCATCATACGCAGTTTCTTTTGGCTCTTCTTTTTCTGATGGGAGGTTTTCCTGGTAGAGTTCTGCCTTAGCCTTCTAATTGTGTTCTTACTAAAATCTAAGTCCAAAGTGAAAGGGAGAAGAAGTCCATCAGCCCCTTAAGCCCCAGCTTTTTATTTAATTTTAAAGTGGTATGGACACAGTACAGCAAAATCCTGGTAGAAGAGGAAAGCTGCATTCCCAGATCACGTTCCACTTCCTGGGATTTCTGCCGCTTCCCTCTTAGCACTTAAGCTTGGCTGTTAATTGGACCCAGCTGTCTGCCTTGCAAACCACATGTTTTACTCTTGCAGGGCTCCAGGGAAGGCTTTTTAATTGAGTTTGACCAAAGTCGTGCTCTGAAGGGCAAGGTCCAGCTCGGCCTGCAGGAAACGCCTCTCTACGACATTGTCCACTACGATGATGCCCGGCGACAGCCTCTTGCTCCAGGGGACAGAGTCTTGGCATCATGGGAGGCTCCAGCCAAACGTTTTGGCCCTGGCACTGTGCTAAAGGTTGTGGAGAACAAGGAGACACCTTCAGGTAGAGTGTTCTGGTTTTCTTAGCAGCACTAGGCTCACCACGGGTGCTGGTCACTCTGCAAGGAGGAGAACAGGCTCCAGCATGGATAATTCACCTCCTGCTGCTTGGGTTCTCTTCATGGTGCTTTTATTGTTGGCACTAAGCCACTTTTTCAGGGTCAGAATTAACACAGCTCACAGAATTTCCCTTTGCTTTGTTCTGGGGGTGAAATTTTCCTAAAAAGTTAGGGGTTGGGTGTAGCATCCTCCCAACACAAGGCAAAAAATGTTCCTGGCCCTCCTGAGAATTCACCTGATTACCTGTTAGTCTGCTTTCCATCTCTTTCAGGGAAAAGTCCTGCACACTTTGACAAGTGAGATTTTTTTCTATCTGCTGTCTCCTCATAGGAAATTCAGAAGAAAGTCAAATTTTGAACCTATAAAGAACAAAATCATGGAAGTTGTTACAAAACTATCTGAAACACAAGTCATTGCTTTTACCTCCTGCTCTTTAGGAGATAAATCACGTGGAGTGACATGCTGCTAACACATTACTTGCCTTTTTTTTTTTTTTTTCCCCAATATGCACAGCACACAATGAAAAGGGAGTGCTTGTGAATTTCTGGAATGGGCAGACTAAGGAGGTGTCTTCTGCCCAAGCTCTGCGGATTCCCCTGCCCTTATGTGAACGCATCATCCTGGAGCTGCAGATGCCCTTAGCAGCCAGGCAGAAGGTGGTAGATTCAAGCTTGGATTACCCATACCTTGTGACACCGGGTTATAGAGCCTCAGGGCACTACAGACAAGGTCACCTGGGCCTAGATTGCTGCCCAGGGGCTCTGTATTCCACTCATCCCTGTACAAAGTGTAGCTGGGGATGTACCTCACTTCCCCAGTGCTGCCTTGGAGCCTGGGAACCCACACGGCCTGCAGGGTGCACAGTGCAGCAGGAAAATGCCTTCATCCCAGGAGCAAGCTTGGCTGAAGAAAAGCTCAGTAAGAAAATAGAAGAGGAACTGTCTGCACTGAGGATTGCATCTTCAGAAAGTGTTTCCAGAGAGGAAAAGGAAGAGAAGAGTTTGGAGACAGCAAATGTTCCAAAAGATGTTTGGTCTTGTTTGGAGGTGGACCATGAGGTTATGGAAACTGAGAAGGTAGAAAGTGCTTCACCCTGGCTCTTCTGTTAATATGTGGTCTGCTATTTGTATAAATATCTGCTTTGTTACTTCAACTTTACTGCCCTTGGTACCAAACAATTACTAGAGGTTTAAGGCCTGGTCCTTATGCCTGCCTGCTAAAGAATGGAGAGACTTTGCACTGTCTTCCTGATTGTTTGATTGGGGTAAGAACTATAAACTGTCATTGTCCCTGGTTGGAGCAGCCTTCTAGAACCTCTTCCACAGATGCAGAGTATGAGAAGTGTTGCATAGCCCACTTCCTCTATGTTCTGCTCCTGTGTGAAGGAGATAAGGCAAAAAAAGGAGAAAGTATCAGAGCACTTGACACTGGGTGAGGATTACAGTAAGGATTGTTCCAAACCAAAGCAGTCTCTTGCATGATTCAATTAAGATACTTCTGCACCCTGTTAGAGGTGTCCCCTTTCCCAATCAAGGCCCACAAGAGACTTATGTAATCCTCAGCAGCTGCTTTGGTGCTTGTGAGCAGGGCACTGGGTGGGGATCAGTAAGGAGGAGCTTTATGTGCACCGGCTCCTGCTATGCTGATTTCCATTGCTCTGCAAGTGTTAGAGTCCAAATTCTGGCACATGCTGGAAGTAGGACTGTCTTTCAGCCAGAACTCCTCTGGCCTCATCTCTTTTGGATCAGTTTGGACCCTTTCAGGGAAAAGTACTTTAGGTCATTTGAAGACATAAAGAAACTCAGGAAGTGATCAGAAATCACCTATGAGGTGTTTCTTTAGTAAAGAACTCCCCCAGAATTTGGGGGTTTTTTTTCATTTTCTCTTAAACTTCAGTTACAACTTAAGATCTTACTCTGTAAATTCATTAAGCGAACCTATTCTTTTCCTTATCAGGTCTGGATTATGATTGCATTTCTTGTTATTTCTAGGGCCCGCAGAGGGAGATGGCTCATGCTATGGTTGATGCTGCTGTCAACACAGACAGCTGGTTAGTGGAGACAGATCACAAGGAAGAAGCAGAGAGCAGACAGCAGGATGCTGAAGCTAATTTTGAATACGAGCATGGTATTGGAACTGTAGCTCTTTTACCCAGACATAAGACTTAGCACATGATATCAGTGCAGGATGGCATCATGTGTAAGATGTGTTGCCATAATTCTTGGTGCTTCAAAAGAAAATACCATAATGCTGTGCTGTGACTATAGCACCATTATGTAGTATCTTTATATATATTAATGGTGCTATGGCTTGAGAAATTATTCATCATCTTCTCAAGGTAAAAGAATTTTCAGATGGAAGTTGGGAATTTTGGGTTTTACAGCTCAGCTTCTGCAGTAGCTTTTGGGGTTTCTTAACCTATGTCATAGCACTCAGTATAAATAAAAATTTCCTTTAAAAATTAATATGTAACATTAACTATGACTGTGTATAGCAACAAGATTTCACCAGGACTGTTCTGCAGAACAACCCTCTTATCTGTGCTGAAAAATATTGCTTTGTAATGTCACTGAGTAAAATTTTGTTCCCTGAACAGCCAAAAGGGGCTGGATCATGATTTTATCCAGTTTGTTGCCATTCTCAGTCTTGTGACAATTGCGGGATCTAAGAGAGGAGTCTGAAAGCCTAAAGCTTTCTCTGTTATTGCTTTGTGACACTGCTAGAAGAGGGAGAATGAAAAGTCAGACAGGAATGCACATTTCCTCCCAGCTGGTGTTCCAGCATCACTCCGTGCAACAGCTGCCACTCAGGTCTGCCCTGTCTTTAGCAGAAAGGTGTGAGTAAACTCTGCTGATGTTCTCACTTACCCAAGAGCTGTGTTAGCAGGGTTGTGCCCATGATGTCTCCTGTCTCTCAGCAGGGTGTAGAGCTCAGGCTTTGCCCTATCAAAAGATTTATCATTTTTGCTCATCTCAGAGCAGCTCATGCCTGTCTGTGAGATACCAGGTAAACAGTCCTTTAACCTGAGAAGCTGTAAGAAGAGTCAGTGATCTTGTGTTCCCAGGAAAAACTCTTGCCTGATTGCAATGGCAAGCTTGTTTCTGGAAAGCTGGAACCTCTTTTGTGGAGACTAAAAAATGTCCCACTTCCTCAGAGGAAAATGTTATAAAATCCTTGCTTAGATATATTTTGTATGAGCAGACCTTTTGATTTTTAATTTGCTTTCTTTTTATAAACTTCCTATATTCTCATGTGTCCTTGCCTTAATTTATTTGAAAGGCCTTTTTGAGTCCAGAGTGGCAGAAGCTCCAGTCCAGCACTCCCAGAGGAGCCCTTTCCTGGGAAGCAGTGCTTTGGTTCCTTTCAGGCGCCAGAGCTTCTTTGCCCAAGTGAATCAGTCGCTGGAGAAAGACAGCCTGACCATCAGGTCAGCCCTTCGTGTGCAGAGACCACACAGTTCCACCAACCTGCTGGCTGGGAGATCCACACATCTCCTAAATCTTCTAAAAGACAAAAGCACCACAGTGAGTATTTGGTCCAAACCAGATTTAGTTCTTGGGATCAGGAGATTTGTTTATGTCTTGTGAGAATGTTCTCTCCTTTGATCTTTCACGAAGGTTTTTGCTGCAGCAGAAACGATGCCTGTGTAGAATAATGGTTATGCATAAATAGAAGCTTAAGGGCTCCACTTGGGAACCCAGGTTGTACTAAACAGGGCACTTGTGGTGCTTTTGCTCAGCGCTTTTGACAGAATGTTTTTTTATGTTAGATCTAATCTCTTCTAAATAAACTACTCAGCCAGCTCTACTAGATAGCAAAAAAATTGTTCCTCTTTTACAGATACTGAAAGCAAAAAAGAGAAAGTTTAGGCAGTCATCTGAGTCCCATAGCAAAGAGTGCATGTTAGGGCAGGGGTGGAACTAGAAGTCTCCTGATCCTTAGGCCAGTAATTTACCTGCTGGAAAACATCATTTGTTCACCTCCCACCTATAAACACCTTTGATTCTTTCTTTGATCTCTGCTTGTACGTGTCATTAAACACAAACACCCACAAGGTACATTTTTTTTGCTAAGAATAGCAATACACTGGAGCTTACAGCCCCTGGGAAGCCATACAGATCAATGTGTTAAGAGAAACCAGTCAAAATGCTTTGTAAGACTGGCAGGAGCATTATTTGGAAGTCCCGTAGTGTTTTTCAGTTTGTGGTATTCGAGTTGTGCCCAGGAAAGCCCTGGAAAGAGACATTCTGTTTGCAGAGGAGCAGCTGATAGAAGGAGCAGGGTAACTCCACCTGGAAATAGGAGGAAGGAGGATGCATTTGACAGAGGAAGATATTTTGGGGGGACTCTGTTCCAGCCCCAAACAGCTCTAGCAATGTAAACTGCAATACATGTCTAAAGTTTTGGTGGTGTTTACTTGCTCCTTCCCTCATAAAGGGCACTGCAGGGAGTACAAAAGCAAATAAATATTTCACTGTGGCTGTGAAAAGAGGCCTTGTAGGTGCTCCTTCATCTCTGTACGCAGCACAGTGCATTTAAAATCACAAACCAGCAACACTACAGCATTGAAATGAAGCTGCTAATGAAGAAAACACAAAGACTGCTTGAGCACAGGTAGAAATCTCAGACAACAGGAGGTGAAGAGTTGGAACACCTGCAGAGAACTCCAGGAATGTTCTTGGTTTGGCCAGAGGGGGGCAGGTATTTCTCTTGCTAATAAAATCTAGTAAGGAATATATAATATATTCTGTGGTCAGAACCTGGATTTTCCATCTGATCCAGAAGCTGACCCAAAGATTAGGGAGTTTTCAGCATTGGCTCAACACTAGAACAGCGCAGCCTTCTGCCCTATGGAAAGCTCTTAGAACTGGATTTTCAGGCACCTCTTTGTTGATTAAGCCTAATGTTTTCTACGGGTTTTAGCATCATCCTCAGCGTTTTCATGGATGGGAATCAACACTACAGTATTTGTGAGCCTTTGTAACTTCTAGGCCTCAGGAGTGACATTGGAACTGGGCTGTTCTGGTTTTGTGTGCTTACAGTTTGTATTAGAAAAGTATACTGATGGGACTGAGGGTCAGTTTGGTGTTTTTCTCTTAGAAATCAATCTTTAGTGCTGCGTCTCAGGAGAGGTGGAAAGAGATGGACTTCAAGAGAGCCAAGATTGAGCACAAAAGGTGGCAAGAGGAACAGAGGCAGCAGAAGAGGGAGCAGCAGCAAGAGGCAGATGGCATCCGACGCCAGCTGCGCAGGGACAGCCAGAGGTGATGCTGGGAACTGACTGCTTTTTGTGCTAAATGTTGGAAGGTTGGTAACATCTGCTCCCTGCTGCTCTCCTTCAGGCCCTGCACATCCCATGTTGTGCTTTTTGCTGGATTCTGCAGAGGGGTCATGGTGGTTCCCTAATGGGAATAAAATCGGTGCTCAAGGTGTGAGGGGGTGGGTGCACAGCATTATCTCCAAGGGTAAATTCCCTTCAATCCTGTTGCCAGACCAAAAGTGCTGACATCAGGCACCAGCCCATTTGGGAGTTTTGTTACCTCTGTTTGGGACACAGGTTTAATCCTCATAACCTAACAAAGAGTCCTGGAATATTAACTGAGCACAGATTGCCAGAATATCTGCTTTTTGTCTTATGCACTGTCTTTCTTCTTTTATTGCTCTTTCTTTATGAGAAATTTGAGAAATTTTGTTTTGGAAACAGGCAGCGATTGCGTCAGAGAACATTGCAAGGGCTGGAGAAACAGCTGGAGCACAAAGAGAGAGCTTTGCAGCACGTGGCACTGCTCCAGGCTGCTGGGGCTGAGAGGAGCAGGAAGGAATCCTTCTTTCGAGAGGAGGAGGAGAGGAAGGCAAGGCAGAGGCTTCAGTTCTTAAAGACACAGCGTTTGCAGAGAGAGGAGTTGCAGGCAGAAGGCAATGGAAGGAGCTGTGAACAAGAAAAAGAAAGGCTGGTAAGGGCAATTCCAGAAGTTATTTTCCTCTTCTGCCATGTTTCCAGCATTGTCACTCTCTGAAGTATTTGTCTTTCACCTGTTTTACATCCAATTTAACTATATCATTTAGAGATAAAAAAGGGTAACACTTTTTTGACATGTATAAAGATGAAAGGTGGAAAGTAAAATTCCGTCTGTGCCATAAAAGGAGTCTTTCTGCATGCAAGGAATGAATTTCCATAGATTACATCCATTTCTGACTTCTACTAGTGAGAATCATAGTACTGTAGGATGATTTGGATTGTCTTCATCTAATCCCAAACATCCTGCTTATGGGAAGGGACACCTTCCACTAGACCAGGCTGCTCCAAACCCCCTGTCCAACCTACCAGGAATGGGGCTTCCACAACTTCTCTGAGCAACCTGTGCCAGTGCCTCTCCACCCTCACAGGAAAGAATTTCTTCCTAATAACTGATCTAAACCTGTTCTTTTTCAGTTTAAAGCCATTCCCCTGCATCCTATCACTCCATGCCCTCATAAAAAGTCCCTGTCCAGCTCTCTTGTAGTCCCTTTAGGCACTGGAAGGTGCTCTAAGGTCTCCCCAGAGCCTTGTCTTCTCCAGGCTGAACAACCCCAGCTCTCTCAGCCTATCTCCATAGCAGAGGTGCTCCAGCCCTCTGAGCATCTTTGTGACCCTCCTCTGGACTCACTCCAACAGGTCCATGTCCTTCTTATGCTGGGGGCCCCAGAGCTGGGCAGAGGTGAAAAGTGAGAATGAAATTTGGCATGAAGGCTGACTGTACAGTTTTCAATGTCTTTATGTAGGAGTTCCTGAGGAGCAGAATGCAGTCACGGCAGGAAGTGCTGGAACAAGAAGCCCAGGAGCAGGACAAACAGCAAGACCAGCGCCAGGCTGCCAAAGTGAGAGTGTTCCAGAGGAGAGATGGTTCTTATCTCAAGATGGAAAAAGAAGGCCAAAAACTCCGTGTCCTCCAGCAGTACCTCAGGGAACAGAACCTTTTGCTGCTCCGGGCATCCCTGCTCGCATAAGGAAGCTGCACAGTGGGTGAGCAGAGCCTAGAGCAGTCCACAGAGCTGCTCTGTGAGTCAGTGTGCCAGAGCAGAGTTGTGACAGGTGGCATTAGGATTCCTGGAGAGGTCTTTAATCTCCCTTTCACTGCAGCCTGAGTGCACTTCTACTGCTCTGTGCTTTACCTGCCTTTCTTCCTGGAGTCACTGGCTTCCCCCTCCCCTGAGAGGGAGCAGCAGGGCACATTCTAGAGGCATTTTTCTGCATCAGAAAGGAGGGGTTTTCTAGTGCATTGTACTGTGGTGAGTGGAGGTGCCAAAGGGGAGGAGGAGGAGGTTATACTGCTCACATCTTGAAGTGCTCCCTCCTCCTCACATCATGTGAGCTACAAAATACAGTGGTTGCGTCTCAGGGGATGCTCTAATCAGCTCTGGGTAACCAGAAATTTTAGATGGGTATTTAGGAAAGGAGAATGGACATGGCACAATTTATTTGCTGAAACAGTCAGAGCTATATGGAAATTTCTTTATTTTACACGGAATTATGCTAAAATGAATACAATAGATGTGATACCTTGTTTCAAGTAATGCCTAGAATGAAACTAGATACAAAATTTAAATTCTGCCTGACATTCTGTGTACATTTAGAAACTTCATACACATTTTCTGGCACTTTATAAAAATTTATGCCTCTTACAAGAATACAGCACCAGTGATAATGGCATTTTCTTAAAGAAAAAATAAAATTAAAAAAACTTGTAAAAGGGAGCTCCTTTGAAATCCTGCCAAATCTTCTGGATGTCCAGCAGTTTTCTAGCAGTAAGTGTCAGACTGCATTCCTCCAGGGATAATGGAGAGGCTATGCCTTCAGCTTTTCCCTAAAAAGACGAAGTTAAGTCTCTCATCCAGATGTTTACAAACTATTCTGAGGCCTTAATAGCTAAAATGGGTGTTTTTAAACTTTAGGATCCATAATGTGCATGAGCCATCCTCAGACTTTAGCTTGAAAGAAAAAAAAAGGGGAAAGATTAACTTAAATATAAGGCGAAGGCTTTTACAAACACAATGTCAAAGTTAAGGTCTGAAAAAATATAACTTACTTCACACTATGGAAACTACATGTGAGGCACAATTTGGTGTTTTAGACGTGAAATCCCATCATTTGGAACAGTTTCCACTCTGTTGAGTGTCTGGAAAAGTGGGCTGGAATTGGCTCAGCAAGAACATGGGTGGTTGTGCCCCAGACCTGGCACACACCGTTCGGAGGGAACGTGGGTGCTGGTGGCACATGGAGGTTTTCTTTAGGGTAATGTGTGGGGGTTGCTTGCTTCTCTTCTTGTTTGAGTTCTCTTTTTACATAAAATCCTGTGCTAGTTAGGACAATGCTGTGCCTGCTTACAACTCTTAACTAGACTTAAAGAAACAAGCCTAAAACTTAAAAGGTATTAAACTCTACTCCTGCTTTTGTCCTTATGCACTTGGGAATGGAATATGCAGTGATTAAAGGAAAGTACGTGAAATATACTGAGGTGAATCTAAACTTGTTTTTCAGACTTCATTTATGTGCTATTAATCATTACTTTATAATCACCATAAACCAGCAGATTGTCTGCTTATGTACTTTCTCTTCGTTGCTTAACCACCTGAGAACAGACCACTGCAGAGACCCTGCTCTACTGCTATTTCACACAGGGTGTATCTGGGAATATATTTAGTACCACACTATTTCCAATCATTCAGGGACTGTATTTCTCACTATTAAAATGCAGCCATAAAATAATTTTAATACTGCTATTAAAATAACTGAGTGTAAATGCCACGTATAATCCAGCTCTTCTGCTGGCTGTATTTGATTTTAAACATTTGTAGTGTGGTTTTGATCCATCAGGAAAATGGCTGGACTCTGGTTTGAAAACTGCTGGGAAAAAAACCTAAGTATCTGCATATCAGATAAGGTTTTGAGTAGAGTGAAACCAGAGGAGCACCAGGGAGGGTAGTAGAGAAAATCATACAGAGTGGGGGGAAAAGGTAGTAGAGAAAATCATACAGAGTCGGGGGGAAAAAAAGCCTCTAAAGTTTCAGAAACAGAAAAATTAAGACCAGGACAAATATTCCCAGAAGTTGGTTTTTATTATGGCATTAGGTTTTTCTGCCTAGGTCAATATTTTATTATGCTGTTTATAATCCAGACTCCTATCATAATGTACTGGAGTACAGAAGTTTGCAAAAAAAATTGAAATAGTCTGTTTTTGTCATCCAAAATGACTAAGAACAGACTGCTACATGCAGGATGTTACAACACTTCTACAACAAAAGTAGAAGTTTAAAGTACAAAAGACAAACATGTTTATTGGCTTTTTTCAGCCTGAATGTGTTGCTTAGGTGATGTTAGAACATCATTTCTCATACCACAGTGAAAGGTAAGTCAGTAAATTAAATATTTAACCTGATGTATTTTAAAAGAGACTTGATCAATTAGCATCTTTTTGAAGATGTTTTTAAAAACTACCAGAGCACATTAGCTCTTAGAACTGTGCAATGAGTGGGAAATGTCCAATTGTGCAAATTCTTCCTGCTTTCTGGAATAGACCTTCTGATCATCCCATGCCTGCTGCTTGGCTGAAATGACTGAAGGCAGCATTAGTGGAGAGCAACCTCTGCACAGCATATCCCTGGGGTACATGTGACATCTCCCCTTCAGCTTCGCTCTGTGTCAGCTCACAGGCAGCACAGGTAATCCCCACAGGGAGAGGGCAGCAGCCACAGGAGTCTATTTGAGGGCAGAAGCTGCAGTTTTGATGAGCAGTGGCTTAGCTGCCTCCAGGATGTCCAGTTCAGGGTCCAGTGAACGTCCTAGTCCTTCCAGAACCATGATGGCAAAGATGATGGAAGCAAAATTGCTCTCAAGCTTCACCTGGAACCACAACAGACTGAATGGACTCAGGGGACCTTATTTTCTTCTGTACCCCTTCAACCAAGGTACCAGCTCTGCCTAAGCTGAGAGGGAAGGGAAGAGGCAGGGGAGAGCATTTGCACACCTGAAGCTATAATGTAACTCCACCAGTTGAACTCTGCAGCCCTGTGGCTGACAACCCTCTCACCCCTAGTTCAAGCCACCATAGGTCTCTTGATTTCCAAGGTTGTTTGCAACTGTGGAAACTTGTGCCCCAAATAATCAGTTATAAGGAGGTACCTATAGTCTAAGGGACTATAAAAAAGATAGGAAAAAACTACGGTTACAAAAATACTCCTTTTAGTAAACAATATCAACCACTAAATGAAGTATTGAGACAAAAAAACCCTAACAAAACAGAAATTGGGCTTGGCAGGGTATGTATTAAGACCTGAGAAACACCATGCCTGCAACACTTGGATGCATTCCTGCAGTTCCTCTCCTGGTAGTTTGTTTCCGAAGTCAGTCCCCCTCCTTGTTAGGCTGTCATGTTCCCAGTAGTTCTCCCTCCCAAGATGAACTTCCAACTACTAAAGGCAGACAGAGACAGGACCTCACCTTATGGGTCATCAATAGTTTGAAGACACTTGACAGGAGATTTCCCACCTGAAGCTGGAATACACAAGGAGAATTTAACAGATGATTAAAAAACCCTTTTGTTTCAGTTTTCAGTGCCAAGTTGCACTGAATTGCAGGTAGGTGAGGATGTGACATTGTGCACTTGCCTTTCCCAAGGCAATGGTGTTCCCCCGGAACCTGGTCACAAGTTCTGCCATCTCAGCCTTGAACCGCTTGATGTCCTGGCACTGGTTGGCACGGGCGTGGTGGAGGATGAGCTCTGCCACCCTCTCCCCCTGACAAACAAGTTGAAAAGCACAATCAGAACTTGCTCACTGGTGACTTGCAATCAGATGCTTGCAGGTTTTGCTTTTAGTAGCTGAGAAGTGCCCTTGGCAGCACAGGATGGGCCTGGACACAGGGTTTAGCAATGGATTCCCTGGCATGCTTCAGCAGACCAAAAAAAAACATGTCCCTCTTGAGGTGTTAGTGAGCCCTTCATCCTGCAGCTGAGAGACAGCAACAGGCAAGTAGGAGCAGCGTGCTTGATCTCAGAATGAGCAGGAGACACCAGCACTGGGGTTTCTGCTCCGTCTGACAGTGTGTGTCAAGGGGGCAGGAGGATAAAGTAGTTCCCCTTACACAAAGGAGCCTAGCAGAGGTCAGACCCCCACGCACATATACCTGTTTTGCTTCCTCTCCTCTACAGATGCTGACACAACAGCAAAATGGAGGAAGGCATATGGGCCTTCCAGCAGCGAGGCTGCAGAGGGGAACACGTGTTGCAGATCAAGATGTAAACCCCTTCCCTCCTCTTCTCTAGCAAAACCTGAGAGATTCTGCAGCAGTGGCTCCCAGGCACTCCTAACTTGCAGCAGAAGCACTCCTAACCAGGAAGTGGCAGCCAACGTTTCCCATTTAGCACCTTCTAGTTCTTGGGGCACTGAAATTGCTCTAGTCTGGCAGCCTCCCTGCTGTAGCTGAACATCTTATCTCTGTGTTTGAGGATAAGATGCTAGCGAGCCTCCTTGCCCCTCTTAGCATTTTAAGGGGAAATAGAGAGAAAACTCTCCCTTTAGCTGTCAGATTCCCCAGCCTCAGCTTCCCAGCCCCATGCCCGAGGGGTCTCACCTGTCCCTGGACCACAGCTGTGAACACGGCGCGGAAGTTCTGCATGTCGGCGCTCTGCAGCTCGGCCACGATCCCGGCATCCAGCAGCACCAGGCGCAGCTGCCGCGGGGGCGGCCGCACTTCCAGCACCAGGGTGTCACACAGGTCCACCACGGCCGCCTGCTCCGGGCGGGCCGTGCCTTGAACCAGGATGTTCCCGGGGTGCAGGTCGGCGTGGACAAAGTTGTCAACAAAGATCTGCAGGACAGGTACGTCTGAGAGCAGCTCAGCTCAGTTCCAAGCAAACCTGCCCGCACCAAAGCCCCCAGGCAAACGGCAGAGGGTTGTTCGTGGTCTGTTCTCTGTCATTACCAATGATGGGGCATCGCCCTTGGCAGCACCACAGCAGGTGGCTTCTGCCAGTGGCCGGCTCTGCTGACAGGGCTGGTACTCGGGGAGTCAGCAGAGCTCTGTGAAGCAATCCAGTGTGTTTGCTAGAGGTCAGGTAGGACAGCCAGGAGTCCCAGCAGGGAATAGCAGTGCCCTTTGGCAATTAGCCCTAAATTTGGGCACACTGGTGGGCCTTAGCAAAGAGTAATGCAGTAAGAATAGGCAATTTGCCATTCAGTGGTAAAGGTTTTAGTGAATGGTTAAGTTCGTCTAGTGCAGGACACCAACCCACATTACAACTGTATTGAAAAGTAAGGAAAACAAGACAAGAGGAAATAAATCTGTGTAGCTCTTCTCTGACTCTGCTAGCACTTAGCACCAGAAAAGACTGGCAAGAGGACAAGAACAAAACAGTACTTCCCCCCCTAACCCTGCTGGCAACCCGGGACTATAGGACTTCTTGCCCCAAGGAGTTTATCTTTGTATCTCATTGATTTCTCCTATTTCTGCCATGTAAAAAATTGGAGCTGTGTGAAAAAATACTTTTTTGGTGTTGCCTGAAAAAAATTACTTCTGCTAATTTTATGTCCTCCTCATGGAGAAACTGTACACAATAGATCCATATTCATTCTCATGCACTCAAAACTGCATAATCTCTGTCATACATTACTCATCTTTCTGCTTTCTAGAGTTAAGAGTCCAGATTATTTCACCATCCTGGTATGGAAGCCATTCCACATGAGTAATCATCCTATCTGCCTTCCTCTGCACCTCTTCTAGTTCTGTTACAGCCCTTGAAATGGAGGGTCCTGGACAGCAAGAGACTAGAACTGCAGAGAGTACTCAAGAAAGAGGTATTTGTTTTACTGACAGACATAATGTTGTTTCTTTGCTCTTTAATTCTTTCCTACTCCTAAAATTTGAAACCAATCTTAGCATAAAACTATTCTAGTTCCACCATTGCTTTTCTGAGTGGTAAAAGCTATTTCAGAGCCTGTCATACTATGCGGAGCCAGAACTGGAGGCTCACTATTGCCCTAGCACAATGCTGCAGTTAGCAGCAGCATTTCATCTGACACATACTGCCCACACACTCAGTATTGTCAGGAGCTTTCCCAGCTCTTCCCTGCTGGTTCTCCTGGCTCCTCACAAGGCACTTGTACCACCCTCTCAACACTCCTTTCCAGATTATTTGGGGTTATTTCAGCCACAGAAGAACTAGCCAGAAGCTCAATCTGGCCAGGTTTGTTTACTCCAGATTTAGTTCTCCCTAACAAAAAGGCAGTTTTAGAGGAGTTGATAAATGAAGAAACCAGCTCACTGATTTCCCTCTGAGTCACATCCACAATCTCTGCAGAGCAGGTGACATTTGCTAATAGTGTTGCACTTTAAGGTGCTTGGGCAATATGTGAATATTCATTGACTGGATTAGTGGGTGTCCTAAAGCAAAGGCTGACCGAGCTGCACAGGTCAGCCCTACTGTGTGCAGGCAGATGGCCTGGCTGCAGTGGCAGAGCCCTGTGTCAGAGCCTGAGCAGGGGTGTATCCAGCCCAGGCTTTACCCAGACCAGGTACAGGTGGGAAGCAACTGGATTCTCTCTTTAGCCACATTGTCTTATTATCCAAACTGAGTAGCTTCTGCAGGAAAACAACCTTCACTTGCAGCCCCAGCCAAGTGCCTACCATCTTTAGCAGCATGTCCATGCCCATCTTGGCCAGTCTCTGCCGCAGCTCTGTGCCAATCTCCACGTGCAGGTAGCGCGAAATGGGCTCACTCTCCTGAAACAGAGACAGAGCTGGAGTCAAACACCCCCTGCACCCCACCTTCAAACACACCTTTACCTGAGTGCCAGGAGTTGAGGGAAGGTGACAGCAGTACCCTAGAAAGGACTTGCCAGAGAGAGGCTGTACCTAGTGTGATGGAGAACATGAGAGAACCAAGGGTTCGTTCCTTGGAAAGACAGATGGTATTCCAGGGACAGAAACACTTTTGTCAGGATCCCATGCAGGAAAACTAAACCTGAGAGTGGCTTGGGTCTGTGACTCAAACATCCACAAGGGACATGAAGCAAGGATCAGAAAGTGTCAGACTGCTGAGGCCCTTGCTCTGACCCACCACAGAGGAGAGGTGAAGTCTGGTGTTGGTTTGCAAAGCACAGGCAAGCACATGGTGGCTGGACACACTGCTGGTCTCCTCGGTTTCAGGCCAAGTGTTCACTTCTATATGGAGTTGTCTGCCACCTGTCTTCTGGGATCCACTGCTTGCTTGCAGACAAAAAGGGTGGGATAGACACTAAGGAGATCAATCTCCTTAGGCAAATAAAAAAGCATCCTTCTGCCTCTGATGCCTCCTCAAAAAAAACACCTCCTTGCCATGTTCTCCTCAGGGCCTTCTCACTGCAACCATGGCTCCCAGACCCTGCAATTCTTACCTCAAATGTTTCCACTAGAACATCTGCCGTTACCAAGGGCCAAAGGGGAGTTGGAAACTTCACAAAATCGACATCTAGGAAATTTTGTCGGAAGCGCTCCAGATTTCTGGCTTCGTAGCGTAAGTCAATCTCAAGGGACAAATAGAAAAGTAGGTTGGAAATTAGATTCAACTAGGATTAGATCTTCAGGATCCTGTGTGAAGTGCAATACTCAATACCAACAGAACTAGTCAGAAAGCCAGAATGGAAACAAAATAAGAGTGGTGCTTCTTACATGTTTATAGCTACCCTGATGGAAGAGGAGCAGACTGGGAAATGGACGGTCAACAACCCAACACCTTTGAAATATGGGTGCCTTACTAGAGGCATGGTGTCTCAAAATAGACCAGGACCACGTTACACTCAAGAATACAACAAGATCCTGAACTGAATCCTATCCTGAAGCGAAGCTTGCTGTCCAAACAGCAAGGCAGGCAGACTAAAGAACTGCAGCTGCAACCTCACTTGACAGACAGGCAGCCATAGCAGGAAGAAATTTAATGTAACACATACAAAATAATCCACTATGCCAAGTCCAGGCCCTGGTTGTTCAGCGATCCAGTGTCTTGACACAAGGGCATCTCTCCTACTGTCTGCTACTGCTCAAGGAGGAAGGGTAACCTTGCCTCACCTTCCCCAGTCTGGCACTGGGGAATATCCCAAGAATACCTGGTGTTCATTCCAAGCAAAAAAGCTACAATGCTCTCCTAACCCTCAGTGTTCTGCACATCCACCCAAGCTCTGCCGAACTGGTACAAATGACCTGGAGTCACATCTGACTCCAGTCAACAGTTTCCCCCATGGATTTTCTGTGTCGAGGTTTTGCAATTGTAGAAAATAATTAAGACTTTCAAAAGCTTGTTACAGACTTCAGACTGCAATCTAGACACAAAAATGAAATTAGCAGATAATGGCTCATTTTACAGAAACATAAGCCTAATTAAGCCTGCAGTGAGATCTTTGTAAGTTTGATAGCAGCAATGTTTCAGGACTGTGTCTTTAGAAGACATTAGTGAATCAAGATGTTTTCAGATCTGTTTGCAAAATTTTACTGACACTGAGACTGATGATAATACAAAATAGAATGTGTTATTAACTTATGTGAAAACATTATTTATGCCTATATATATATATCAGTGCTAACAAACATGACTAGTGAGCACAGATTGCAAACATATATGTAGAATTATAGAAAAAAACCCACATGCCTGAGCACTTGCTTGGAGAGATTCTTTTCCAAAGGACAGGTGTCTAATCAGTGCTCACCTTTCACAATGCTGCAAAAAGGACTGTGACTGTGGCTAGCTAGCTGTTCAGGCTGTCCACCAGAAAACACATTCAAAGTCTAAAAATTATTTTCAAACTCTAAAAAATATTTTTAAATCTAATAAAGAATGTTTGTTCACTGCTTTGCTACTTTGTGAGCATATAAGCTTTCCTACAGTAACGTTATGTGATTTGATTAGACTGAAGAACATAAGTTAAGAACAAACCAGCCTTCACCTAACCATTTAAAATGTAGTTGTGTGAACAGAGTTAGAGCCAGCCAGTAGCAAGACAAAGGGCAGTTTTGTTTCAGTACCTGGGGACCATGGCATGGCACATACCTGCTGCATCATAAGCTTCTCAAACTCCTCCACAATCTCTGTCAAACTGAGCCACTTGAACCCAGGGAGAAGTCCAATGATGCGGCTGCCCATCTTCATGAGAAGCAGATCCATCTGGACTTGGTGGACCAGCCCCGGGTGCAGGACCTGCACAAGAATGAGCAGTGGCAACATCAACCCTCCAGACGCTCTATTTCAATGAGCTCAAGTGATACATTTCAAATACACAGAACCCAGCTTATTAGACAGGGAGCCAACCAGCTTCCTCGGCTAGTCCTCAGAATTCACATTTTGCCATTGATTAAGTTGTAGAGAAACATTTTATCATTGTCAAGTGCAGTGTATCTGTGCTGGAGACTACAGTCACACCCAAAGGCATTTTCTACCGCTTTCAGTCTCTCGCCCTGTCCCTGACTAGTATTTGAAGCTGCTCAAATATAAAGTTTCTTTAAATAAACTTTGCTGGAAAGCACTTATATGCCCCAGATTTCTTCATGTGAGCAGAGAAGGAGGATCACTCTCTGGAAGGTGCAAGCAACCTTAATTCTTTTAATGTAAATTGGGCCGTTGTAGGCATTCCTAGTACCCAAGTGCCACATCAAATCTTGAGCTCTCCCTTTGGGAAGAGCTAGGGCCACTGCAAGTGGATTGTGGCTGGCTGGAACAAAAGCACTGAGAAAGGATATCAAGAGACAGCATCCCTTGTTCTACCTGGCCCTATCCAGCTACTCCTCTCCAAGGGAATTAAAATGTGACGGACCTCATGCAGCACACTCTGTTTTCATACACCTACCATTCAGGCACATGACTTACTTTAATGGCTACGGGCACGAGATGTCTGGCTGATGACGGATTTGCATTCAGGAGTGGCTTGGCCATCTGCTCCGTAAGGGACATCCTGCTCACGGGACTTCCCTGGGAGCAGTCTGCAGAACTCAGTTCCTCCCTGCTCCTCTCATCCCGTGTCTCCTTGCTCTTCCTCCTTCTCAGCCACCCGAGGAGGCCTCTAAAGCCTGACACTTCCCACGCTTCAAAGGCGGACCTGAACTCCGAGTGTTGCTCCAGCTCCTTGGCCCGGGAGCCGGCAATAGCGGCGAGGTCAGCATAGGCTTTATACACCTGGGCAACGCAGCCCGAGCCGACCGGCTCCCGGCTCTGGAACTTGAGCATGCCCGTCCAGTCCTCACCGAAGGCCTTCCTCAAGAGCTCGTCGGTGTGGCCCCACGGGTGCGGGCTCACCTCGACGTGCAGCTTGGAAAACTCATCGCAGAAGGCCTCCGAGAAGAGGTCCCTGCGGGTGCTGGCCCACTGGCCCAGCTTGACACACGTGGGGCCGGCGGCCTCGGCCGCCCTGCGCAGCAGCCGCAGCCACCGCGCGCCCATGCCGGGCCACAGGCGGCTCAGCGGGTAGAGCAGCAGCAGCGGCCCGAAGCGCAGCAGGAGCCCGCAGGCGCGGACACCCA
>VZRR01002746.1:0-126215 GCA_013398015.1 Oreocharis arfaki
CGGTGGCGGTGACTGCAGGCGGCGGCTGCAGGCAGCAGTGGCTGTAGCCCAAGGAACGCGGCGGCGGTGGTTGCGGGCAGTGGCTGCGAGCTACGAACAGCGGCTGGAAGCTGCAGACAGTAGCTAGAAGTTGGGTGCGGTCGGCGAGTGCGGACGGCAGCTGCAAGCTGCGAAATCTTCACGGTGGCAAGCTAGTTCTTGAAATTGGCACAGCAGAGCGAAGCAGGCACGGGCAGGGAAACAGGACTACAGGGAAGAGGGCGCGAAGGCAGAAACAGAAGGGGCCAAGTTCACCTTCCAAGCGACCTAAAGCAAAAAGAAAAAGACCTTGTAGTGTTTCAGCCAGCGACCTTTTTTTTATGTGCCCCCCCAAACTCCTCCCCCAACTCGGCTTCGCGGGCATCCGGGTACTTGCCTTCACCAGCAAGCCTGCGTGGGGGGCGAGGGCGAGCTGCTCGCAGTCTAGTCATAGAAATTTTGTTTGCCCTGATTGGCTGCCAGGTGAGGCTTTTCTGGGGACAGGACAACACAGTTTGTTTTATAGGAATTTTCTTCACCTCATTTGTGACGTATGTTGAGGCATACAGATACATTGGTCCCTCTCACCAACTTTTCCTGGGCCCTGGTTCCGAGGATGCTGTAACTCACATTTCCTCCTAATCTACCTGTAGTGAGCTCTGGCTCCCTGCTAAATGCTCCAGCCTGTCTGATGTTAGCAGTTAGCCTTGAAGTTATGCTCTGAGTAGGGGCTTGGAGCTCCAGAGGCTCCTTCCAACACATTTTTCTCTGATTTGAAGATTTCCTCCTCCTCCAGTTAGGAAAGAGCCAACAGAAGGGGCTTGTGCCATTGAGGCTGTGTACAGATCTGGAGCTGTTGTGTTGAGAGGAGGGCTGGGCCAGGCTGGAGGACAGCAGTGAGACCAGCCAAGCTGGGGAACAGTGCGGGAGACCAGCACTTTCACCACAGCTCCCTTCTCCTTCTCCTTTCTTTTTTTTCCTAATTACTCGAGAGTCATTAGAAAATGAGTCATCTGGGGAGAGGGAGGTGCCTCAAACAACATGTAGCATAAAGCATCCCCCTTTTATTAGCAGCAGGACAACACTGCTCCTTAACACAGGCCAAATCTTTGTGATTCTGTGGCAAAAGGACTCATCTTACTCAGCACTTGCTCCCTCAGGCTGAATGAATAGAAACCTGGTGTTCTTCCAAAGTGTCACACCCAGGCACACACTGGCACCCTGCAGATGATGTTAATCACTTGGTAATGACGAGCACATCTTTACAGATGCATTAGTAAAAAATACTCACTGCAGGACCTTTCCTTTAAAGTTAGTAGGGTTTTCTTTTTTAACTCCCAGCTTGTTGTGGCCAAGGGGAATGGTGTTCCATGGGCAATGTTGAACACACAAGCCAAGGTTATGGCTTCTCCTTTTAATCCCAGTCCAAAACCACCTTCACTTTCCAATGGCTTGGGAATGCCCTGGATAAATGTGTTTTATTGACTTATGTAGTGGCTAGCTTCAGTTCTCCAGGCTCCCTTAATGTCATTCTACAAGCACAGCTCATTAACCAGAAACAGTGAGAAATACTCTCTGTTTTGTCTCCTAGTTTACACCTACTTTTACAAAGGGAAGGAGTACTGGAAGTTCGATAACCAGAGGCTGAGTGTGGAGCCAGGCTACCCCAGGTCGATCCTCAGGGACTGGATGGGCTGTAACCAGAAGGATGTTGAGCGGAGCAAGGACCGGCGCCTCCCGCACGACGACGTGGATATCATGGTGACAATAAATGACGTGCCCAGCACTGTCAATGCCATCGCAGTGGTGATCCCCTGCATCCTGTCTCTGTGTATCCTTGTCCTGGTATACACAATCTTCCAGTTTAAGAACAAAGAGGTGCAGCAAAATGTTGTGTACTACAAAAGACCTGTCCAGGAATGGGTATGACACAGCCCGCTGCACATTTCAACTCATTGAGCTGATGAGGACTATGGACACACACCATAAAGAGAAAAAAATGCATTGAAAAGCCTACCAAACAAAACTACTTCAGTGACCTACAAGTTTTGGACACCCTGGGATGGAAATAAGCAGGAAAACTGGAAAAAATACAGGCAGCCAGCCATGCAGTGTGGAGCCTCTTTCCTTCATACTGCTTTGGTCACCTGCCAGTCGCGGTGCCATCCACCGGCTTGCTCTGCCAGCACCAGAGTCTTCGAGACAGGTTTCAACTGATCTGGGAAACTTCCTTCAGTTCCTTGCACCAGTGATCCCTGTTAAACCCAGCATTCTCCAGTGTAGCTAAACCACCTCTGAACAGAACCATTTTTTTAATAGCTGTCTCATAAATGAATTAAGATCATGAAATCTATGAACAAGAACAATTTCAGTGTCATAAGCAGAAGACATTCTGATGCTGAATCATTCTAAAAAATCTTCTTAGTTTATTACAAAATCCAGGGATCTACCTGGATGCGATTTTCCAATACCTGCTGGTCAGATGTTTTGTACATTCATTACTAATCAATGCTGCCACTCAGCACAGTGCGCAAGGAACCACCGAGCACTCAAAGAGGTACCGGAGTGTGGAGCAGAAGCTCAAGAAGCACCAAACAGACACCTGGCAATATCAAGCCCTAGACAGGGACAATCTGAAGACAAAGTAATTGGGTCTAAAAAAACACCAAACAATCATGGTTTTTGTTTTGGGAGCCACTCATGAAAGAAATATTTAAATGTCATGTAAGTTGGTTTAAGCTCCCGCCAGTCAGAACCCATGAACGAATGGTTACCGAAATACCAGGAATGTGTACAGACACAGACTGCACTCTGCCCGTTAAGACGCTGGGAAAAGATGAGTTGTTGTTCCGTGGTATATGTAACTTGATTGTGGAATTTGTACGTTGGATTTCAGGAGACTGGAAATGTTTGTTTGGAGTGAGATCGTCATTATATTTTGCTGAAATAATCAAGGTACAGTAAGAATTAGGCCTGTTTATAAAACTAAATCCAACCCCTATAGATGTTACAAATATTGTATGCCTTCAAAATTTGGGATTTTTTTTGTTTCGCTCACTTCTTCACAGGCAAATATTTGGCAAGGACCAAAGGAAGCATGCCACACAGTAGAATGAGTTTTCCACATTTGACAGAGCCATAAAAATCAGGTAAAGGCAAAAAAATACCTTAACTTTCAGCTAGTGACTTTCCACAGATCTCTTCCTACAACAGTAGCTTCTACTTGTCCCTCTTACAGTTGTAAGTGGTTCAGGACATTGTGCCTTAACCACAAACCTTTGATTTTCATGTTGATGCTGATATGTTTACCATGTTGAATAAGAGTGGAAGAGTCTCTTGCAGTGCAGTGTAACAGTGAAGTCCAGCACTGTACAGAAGTGCCATCCATGTCAGCACAGGAATTGCTTTGCTCGCTCACCATGGGGAACAGGTGATTAACCTAAGCCCTCTGCCTATATCTGAATTTTATTGAGTGCAATGGAAGTGCAATGCACAGAATGTCCACTTAGTATAGAAAAAGTACAGCTTTATAATGTCAGCTCTGATAAAAAAACCCAAGGACTACAAACATGCTAAAACTATTCCTAATTACAATGAGGAACGAAGCAGCAGAGAGATTGTTAGCATTCTGGATTGCTAATTAGTGCTCAAATATTGCTCTGGTGAAGCAGGATAGACACATAGATTCATCTGGTGAAGCCCACTAGGACTGCATTAATGCGTGGTCTCAAACTGTATTTTGTCCTTCATAACTGATTTCCATAGCCAAGCTGTTTATTGTGTTTAAACATAAACTATTACCAACATATTACAAAGTAAGTGAGAAGCTCGTAGATGCGAAACTTTGAACTGTAGTGACAAAACGTGCTAACGTCTCATGATGGGTGAAGGAGTGCGAAGGACCAAATGAAATCAGAGCTACTGATCAGACACCCCCACGCTACTCCGCGTTGCTCTGTGTACCAGAGGTGTGGTGGGACACACACCACGGATGCCACAGCCATGTGGCACCACGGTCTCATCTGTACGCTGCCATCTCTCCGGGACTGCGACAGCCCAAACCTTTGAGCAACTTCCAACAGCCATCATTTAAAAAAAAGTAAAAAAAAAAAAAATTACAATGGAGAGCAATGTCTAGGTTTGCTTATATTTTCTCCCCCCTGCCCCAAAGGTACATTTTTGGCCTGTCCAAGGAACAAGCTGTTGAGGCAGTGCAGTGCCTGGGTGGGCACTGAGGCTGAGCTGTGTGCCCAGGCTGGCTGCAGCAAGGTGATCTGCTGCCCTGGGCTGCCAAAAGCCAGCCTCAGCTGCTGCTCCACAGAGCCACAGAAATACCTCAGGGCCTTTTCTACCTGCCCTGTACCTGGCTCCTGTGGCAGGTGTTACATATTGGAGATTCCAGAGGGTGAGGTATTGCGGGAGCTGTTCAGGGGGTGAGAACAGCTCTCTGCAGCCACAGGGGGCTACGCAACTTTCCTCCAGCACAATCCCATTCATTAGCATCATCTCTCTTTTGCTATGATCATCCCCTGGACAGTCCACATTGGAGCTCCACATGGAAGACCCTTCCCACCTTTTTGTCCTTGCCGCCACTTTCTGTTATCCTGCGCTGGGTGGAGCTGTGCCCCAACACCAGCACCTGGTGCTCCAGCCTGTCAGCGATCTGCCTTTGAGGCAGAACCCAGAAGTGAACTCAGGGTCGCTTTCTGGGGTGACGCGGCGGTGCCTCCGCACTCTCTCCACACTCTACCACCGTGTCAAAGGCTGTTGTGTGTTCCTGTGATCCTGCTCTGCAGCACGGGGGTTTGGACAGCCCAGGGACCCTGGAACACCTTGGACAAGCTGCCAGCCACGCTCACTATACCACAGTCAATATCCTTTTTGGGTTTTTTTCCAGTTTTTGACTACTCTGAATAATTTCATCACCATGCAGGCTCATTGTCCCAAGAAATTTAGACAGTTTCTGGAATACATGATCACTACATTCACAAAAGTTGGTCCTCCACTAAGACAGATTAATTATTCCTAACTTAAAACTAGTCATTAAACCTCAAGATTTCTCATCTCATACCGTGAGGACTTGGAGGTTTAAAAACCTCTGTAAAGGATCCTGACAAGTTTTTGGCCATTAAAGCACACACAGTTACACACCCCAAGACCTTCTCACTGAACCTAGTTATGAGACTTTCATTTCTCCCTCCTGTCACATTCATCCCAGGGCTAGATTCCAGCCCTTCTCATAGTATCACCTATTTGTCTGGCACACCTTTAGTTCCTCAGATCATTCCTGCAACCCTTCCTAGCACCTGAAGTCATGTGTTGTCTTCCACTGCCTGATGGCAAAAGCGCCAGGTCACTTTAGCCATGGTATGTAGCCCACAGCCAACAGCTCAGCAATTTCATTTTTAAGAAGCCCAAGAACCGATAGGAACCCAGCTCTGGGGACACACAATTCGATTTTATTGACTATTCCTTAACACCTCTTGGCATCACCACCATGCATATGCTGTGCTGCCAAGGGCTTGTCACCTGTAATCTTGCTGTTCTGTAACCCTCCACCTGGGCTTTCACTTCACCCTTGCTGAGGCACATGGCTGTACTCAGCCTCTTCCTCACCACCCTGCTCCTGCCAGCTCTGGCAGTGCAGGGCAGGATCTCAGGGGAAGTAATGGGCAGTGGCATGAGAATTCCATTCCTTTCCCCAGCTTCTTTTGGAGTTTTTGAGATCCAAAATTTAATGTAGATGAGCATTACCCCAAAATATCTACTTGCAGAAACACTTGGCAACCACTATGCAACATTTGCACCTCATCTACACATAGTGCTCAGGATAAAGATGCATCATGGATTTACAGCTGATGCTGCTTTGGGCTGTTTGGGCTTTGTTTTCCTAAAAAGCTCCAGACATTGTTTGCTTTCATGACCACTGCTGAAGCCTGAGCACATCTGTTCCAACATGGACCTTCAGTCAGGAGTGTGCTCTTGTACTGCTCAGAGTTCATCACTACAGGCTGAAATCTGGATTCTTAACCAAATGTGCTTCACTTCACACTCAGCTGCACTAAGTTTACCTTTCTATCCATCCTCACTAGTCAAAGTCAGTATGGCCAAAATTCCCTGCTCTCATCCACTGCCTTTCCTAAACCAGACATGTAAGACAGCTTCCCTCATTCCATGGGATCACTCACCCAAGGTCCCTAAATGCCTTTGGTACAAAATCCTGCCAAATGCCTTTTGAAAATACAACTAACAGTACAAGAGATCTTCTCCCTGTCCCTGTGGACTCCTTAAAGGGCTGCACAGGTCTTCTGAGACAGAACTTGCCATTGAAACACCATGTTTATCCTCTCTCATGATCCATGTTTCTAAATCCATTCTTTATTATAGTTTGTTTTCCATGTACACAGGTCCATCTCACTAGTTCAGAGTTCCCACAGACCCATGTTCAGAAGAGGTATCACATTTGCTCCGCCTAAGAGCTGAGCCCTGTGAGGTGGCCAAAGGGAAGCAGCTTCTCACTCTAAATACTGAGACAGGCTGAGAGGAGGAGATCTGGAGTCAGTGCCAAGACAGGTGGTGCACGATATCAAAGGGTTGATATCTGATCAGAGATGATCATGACAATCTTTATTTTAAAGTGTAAGGAGTAACCTTTTATCAGCCAAATCCTACAAAGCCTTCCCTGAACATCCAGACAGTAAAACAAAAAAGGAAATTTACTCAATTTTCTACAATGCCCAAAAGCACCTGGGCTGAAAAGAGCTCTGCCCATATGGCACTCAGGTTACCATTCCTCAAGAGAACCCAGCTAAGAGCAAAGCAGCTGTGTGGAGACAAGTGAAAGCTTCCTCCTACCCTCAGGATGGGAAATGGAGGCACTTCTATGCCTTCAGTGCACCCTTAATGGGCAGGCAGGAAAGCAACTGAAATGACATATCACTGAGCAACACCTGTGTAGAAAGCAATTACTATCTTCTGCAGCAAAGTAGCACCTACAGCTGCCTTCCATCTGGCACAGGCAGAGCTCTTCATGAGGAAGCTCCCAAATCTGTAGCCTCTGACTGACTAAGTGACTGCTTCAAACTGTGTTATTTAACCTTTGTCTCCAAGGTAACTCCAGATGAGGTGGTCCAAATTTATTGGGATTTGCTGACTTCTAAGAGTTTCCCGTTGTAGAAGGTGAACTCCTGCAGGACAAATTAAGCCCACTGGCAACAGTCTGCCTTTTGGGCTCTCTCTTGCAGGTGCCTCAGAAGCAGCACAGGTGACACCAGGTCAAACATTGCTCCAGGGACTCCCATACTGTTGTTGTTAAAAGCCCTTGGATTGACACTGAAAACTCCAGTTTTCATCCAAGCTGATCACTTCAGAATCCCCATCCCATGGGAACAGCTGCAAGTTGGGGCAGAGCAGAATTATTTTGTGGCAAGTAAACTACTGTATTTTTGGTGTTGGACATACAGAGAGGTCTTACATGTACCTAGAGCAGAAACACCACTTGAGCAGGAGTGTGGAAAGACAGGGCAGCGCATGTAGTGGCAAAACAAACTGCTGTGCAGCAGGACACTGGTGCAAGACTTAAGGCAAAATAATCTCTAGTGATCAACATCCAAGAGCCACAAAAGTAATTATTGTGGGGTAATTTGAGGGGCTCAGTTGGCATCACAAAACCAGAAAGGAGAGCTGAAGAACTGAGCAAACGGATAGAGAGCATTCCTTATTTGTATCTTACGCATGTTATTTGTCAGTTTTTGTGATAAGAGTTTACAAAAGATGACAAAAATTTGGTTTTGTAGCCTCTCCCTTGGGCCGGGCCTGCAGAAACATCATCAGAAGGTCTGGATGTCTCTTATCCAAAGTGCAGCTCAACACTTCACTCCTTAGGAGCTTTCTGGAAAGTAGGAACCAACACTGCTCATGTCAGGCTGAAAGACAAAACAGAAAGGTTTAGTAGTGCCAGAGTGCAGAAGGCATTTCAAAACATCAGCTTCAGTCAGTTCTCACCTTCCCACTACAAAGGCCCAGAAGAAATTTCCCTTCCTAGAAAAGGACCTCTGAAAAGAGGGAAGCAAGATGTTGTGACTGCTAACAGCCAGACACAGGAACAGAGCTCTCAGGCTGGCAAAGGCAAAATGCACATCCAGCCTGGCCCAGGTAATCAGCAGCAGCTCAGAGCAGGTTTGATTATGGCTCTGATATGCTCAGAGACATCAAGACTTTGTACCCAAAATGTAACAGGGCAACAAATTCTTTAAAGGGTTCTCCACTGAAAGAATTCCTTATGCCATAAACGATTCCCAGCTTGGTGGCTGAGTTCTCAGCCACCAAGTTACAATGCTCAGGTAGTTCAAGAACACACTTTTAGCATGACATCAGTGGTCCTCAGGGTTGTAACTCAAAGCCCAAAACCAAAGCCCAAACACAGTTCCCACAGGACATTCATCTCTGCTTACGTCTAAATTTAAAAACATTTGCTTATGTAAAAACATTTGCACACATTAATGAATGGGGAAGGTCCCATATCATTACCACTCCATACAGAAAACAACACCTGCCTCACATTAAAAAGTAACTTGGACAAAGCCTTTAACAAAAAGGCTTAAAAAAAAAAATTCAAGTTAGCACTTTTAAATATAAGAGGTTTAAGGCAGCGGCAGCTGACAAGTTCCACAGTCTTTCTGCCTCCAGCAATGGTTATAGCAAGCATTTGAAATTACATTTGAAAAACTACAGCAATCAAAAGCCAAGATGACAAGCAAAGTCACTGGTATTTTAACTTTTAAAATAAGATTTGTTTTAAAAAACCCCATTCATGTCATAGCTGAGCACAGAACAGTTAGGAAAGAAAATCTGACAGCTGAAACACATGTTATTTCTCACAAAAAGGATTCTTATTGCAACGAAACATACTCAATTGAGTAACTGCTGCCAGTAACCAACAAAAGGGGAGAGGAAGTGGAAAAATGTTAATTTAAAAATACAGATCAACTGTGAAACCAGCTGCTTTTATAATCTTGCCTGTTTTGACCACGATTCTGCCCGGAGGTGGATCCTCCCTACCTGTCAATCAGGGAATCCCTCATGTTGGTGGCAATGGTGCTTGGCTGAGCCTCGTTGAGCCTGAAGATGCTCTCGATGACAGAGAGCTCGGTGCTGGTGGTGTCCAGCCCACAGAAGGCGCACCAGTCGTTGACCACCATCCCTGCTGCGATCACCTCACTGCCACGGTTCACCGTCCCCGCCTGCCAGGGACACAGCAGCAGTGAGCAGGAGCTGGCACAGCACAGCTCCTCACAGAGCCCTGGCACAGGTCTTTACTGGAAGGCTCAGCTCACACTGCTGAAAAGATGAGCTCTGCCACCAGCGAAGTTATGAAGGCGCCAGATAAAATAATGAACAGCCTTTACTCTGGTGAGAAATTGGTGTGGCATTCAGTGAAAGAGAATCCAGTAAGCAGGAAAGATAATAGCATTCACACATCCAAGTGAGCAGGCACAGGAGTTCCTTATTTAATCTTTTTAAACACTGGCTTCAGCCAAACCAGACAGCCTCACATTCTGTATCTGCACAACTTGCACAATCCTAGCAGAGCAACATTTCAGAAGGCAGCTAAAAGCACTGAGCAGCTTATTCAGACTCAGGAAAGACAGGAAACTGTCTGGAAGACTTGTTTCAAGTCTTTTCCTCACCTCCCACTCAGAATCACTTCACAGAAAAACAGTATCTGGGAGCCCCTGAGCTGGAGAAACATCACAACTGAGTTGGGAGGGAATGGGAAGAGCAAACACTCAAAAAATGCCTTACCACGAGTGGGACCTGCAGCAAAGAAGACAGTTCATCCTGGTCATCGATTGAAGTTTTGGGGTGCACGATTCCTCCTTGATTACTAAAAACACAGTAACTTCCTACCAGCACCTGGTCTGCTACTGTTTGTCTGAAAACCTCCACCTTCAGCACATCTGCCAAGATCTCTTCTGTCTCCTGCAAATGGAAGGAGGATAAAGCCTTCAGCTAAACAGTATTGTGGAGTGGAAAGTCAAGCCATTCCTGCACACAGCCCTCAGCTGGGAGCCTCCCAAACTGCACAGCCCATTGCAACCCAGCCACGGTAACACGCAAAGCCAAGCTCCACACTCCACATGTTCCCAGTTTCCTGTGTCACTATAAACACAACCTCATGCCTTTGCTGAAAAATGCCCAAATCCCCCCTTTCTGTTGGCAGTACATCACTTGTATCAATTTCCAGCACACCAGTCCTCTTTGGCCCCAAACCACTGGGACAAAATGGTCTTATCCTTCTCATAACTCTTAACAACTTTCTTCCTTTCCAAGCTTTACTGTGAATTATTTTGACTTCTCTCTCTCTGGCCATCTTACTTTACTTTTTACACGTTTTAAAAACATACAGTGCAAAGCCTTCTTCCATCCCCTAATTTTTCCCTTTGCACTCCTGCCACCAAGTCCCATTTTTTCATCACCTTCAGCAGAAGCTGGAAGCAAACACTGTCAGGACCTGCAGCCATGCAACACATCTCTCTCAATGCTGTTATCAGTTCTCAGACATAAAATAGGAGCGACTTTGTCTCCTCTGCCCTTATTTTAAACTCTCATACAAGAACCTTTTGTGTTTCTTTCAGACCCCTGTAATCATGCACATCCATGGTCTCTTTCAGCTATGACATGCTCTGGCTCACTCAGCTGTAGCTTGTAACTCCTTCTGTGGTCCTCACTGCACTCCTGCTTACGCTTTTTATTAGACCCGTGCACACTTTATTTCACTCAATTTTATGCACACAAAGCAAACTGCACCCAATGGTCACTGAATCACAGAATGGTTTGGGTTGGAAGGACCTTAAAACTCATCTCATTCTCCCCCCTGCCATGGGAAGGGACACCTTCCACTAAACCAGGTTGCTCCAAGCCCTGTCCAACCTGGCCTTGGGCACTTCCAGGGATGGTGCTTGGAGCTTCTCTGGGGAACCTGTGCTAGGGCCTCCCCACCCTCCCAGGGAAGAATTTCTTCCCAATATCCTGTCTAGCCCTGCCCTCTGTCAGTGGGGAGCCGTTCCCCCTTGTCCTGTCCCATGATACACATGACCCCTCACTCCTTCCCTTTTCCAAAGCACATTCACCACAGCTGAGCGGGAGGGAACAATTCCAGCCACAGCTTGGGCAGCACTTTCCAGCCCCACTCTGAATATGGAAGTGTCCCAGAGTCCTGTACCCTGTCCAGATCTGGGTGAACCAGAGCCACGTAGTCATTGCACGTGGTGACATTGCCCAGAGCTGACAGCCGCTCCTCCACACGCTGGATCCGCACGGAATCCGGAAGGCTGTTGCGGATGTGCTGAAGCTCTTGGTCTGTTGTGCTGCTCGGGACCAGCAGCCCATGTCTGTTCCCTAAAATAACAAAAGAAAATAAAATAGAACGAAGATAATGTTTTCACAGGGTGCTCTAGCACCTCCCTGCTGTTTACACATGGCTTGAGCTGCTCTTGCTCTGTGTGTTCCTTCCAAGCCCAGAATTCAGCCCAGGAGATTTAAAAATAACCTGCACCATAAGAAAAGGAAAACCAGGCTGAAGCACAGAGTGTGGGTGAATGGCACTGTCTTCACTCCCTTCTCTCTTCCAACAGGACTAAAGGAAGGCCGAGGCTCTCAGTGAGACACTTTATAAGGAACTCTCCGTGCACATGCCATTTGCCCTACAAAAGGCCCAGGTGCTACTGTTTGTGTGACTGTGGCAACACGACTGAAGGGTTAAAGGAACAAAGAGGCAAGAAGCTGGCCTGAGCTAAAAGGGTCTCACCAGGCAGAGACACGTGAAAGGCTTTTCCCTGACTTTCACATACGGTAATGCCTCCCCCTGCCCGGGGGCTCTGCCCCCTCCCCGGGCCGGCACTGAGGAACAGCGGAGGTGCCCTGGCCCCGAGAGCCAACACTCCCCCCACCCCGGCTCCCGGGCGAGTCTCTATTTCCTCTCTGTTCAGAGGGGAATCAGCCAGGTTGGAAAAGATATTTGAGACCATCCTTCCTCCTCCTCACACACTCGAGGCATTAAAACTACCCTCGAGGGCGAGGGGCGCTGCCCCACGGGCTCCCCGGCACGGCTCAGCCCCCGGTGCGGCTCCGACCGAACCCGCATCCTTTCCCCGTCCCCGCCAGGGCGCCTCACGTACCCACACACATCCTGCCGATGATGCGGCAGCCGGCGATGGAGGCATGAACCACCGGGATGGTCCCGAAGAGCTCCCCCTCGAACACGCTGCAAAGACAAAGCGCGGCGTCAAGGCCCCGCGGGGCCGCGGGCAGGGCCGGGCAGGGCAGGGCCGGGCCGGGCCCCCCCTCACCTGTAGAAGTTCTCGGAGCCGCCGATGGCCACGAGGCAATAGGCGTTGGTGAGCTTGGCGAAACAGCCCAGCTCGTTGTTGTTCTCAAAGCTGGCGCGGACCGCCATGGCAGGAGCGGGAGTGCGAGCGGAGCCGGGAGCGGAGCCGGGAACGGGGCCGGAAATGGGAACGGGAATGAAGCCAAGAACGGGAATGGGAACGGAGCTGGGTCCGGAAGGAAGCCGGAACGGTACCAAGAATGGGCCGAGAACGGGAACTGGGCGGGGTCTGGGCCGGGAAAGAGGCTGAAATGGGAATGGAGCCGGGAACAGGAACCGAGCACGGCCTCTTCGACCGGAACCACGAGGCGCCGCCGCTTCCGCTTCCGGCGGGGTAGCAGCGGGGCAGAGCGGCGCCGGCTGCTCTTGTCGGGGACAACGCCTCCAAGCGGCCGGGAGGTGAGAGCGCCCAGAGCGCGCCCCCATGAGGGGGAGCGGGGGCGGGACCTACGCGCGCCGAGGGACCGAGAGGGAGCGACCCCGGCCCGGGAGGGACAAGCCCGTGGCGGCAGCACCCCCCCCCCAGGCACTGCTCGCCAGCCCGGGCCCCGCCACTGCCCCGTGGGACACAACTCGTCCCCGTGGGCCCAGATCCCACCTGAGGCTGAGTCTGCCCGTGTGTCCCCACAGCCTGGAGGGGCTGCCACGGGTCCAGGTGCGGCATCGCTGTCCTTGTCCTTGATGCTTCATCACTGCCCCTCTGCCTGTACCAGGCGTGCCATGGCTGTCCCTGTCCTTGTGCCGGTGCCAGGTGTGCTGTGGTTGTCTCTGCCCATGTGCCAGGTGTGCCATCACTCTCCCTGTGCCTGTGCTGGGTGCGCCATGGCTGTCCCTGTGCCAGGTGTGCCATGGCTGTCCCTGGCCATTGTGGGCCACCCCCATCTGTGTATAGCCCCAGCCCATGCCCTGGTGCCGACACTGTCCCTGTCCGAACACGAGCCATGCTTAGGCACCACCTCCATGCTGACACTTGTGGTGTAGGACAGCAGACGTGTCATCTGTGTGCTGACAGGCCACCGATGACCCAGGTGCCACCTGAGTGCCTCACTCATGTGTAGGGGCCACCTGTGCCAGCTGCCACCAGTGTTCAGGTGTGCCCGCAGAGCAGCCCCCATCCGTGTGCTGACACCACTGATGTGCCAATGTGTCAGCTGTGTGCAGATGCCAAACGCGTGCCCAGACATATCCCTGCCCCTCCTGGCCTGGCACAGCTCAGTACGGCAGGGCCCTGGCCACAGTCAGTGCTCACCCCTCCAGCAGGACCCAACACAGCTTTTTCCAGCAGAACAACTCCTTTATTTTTCACATCCCCCTGCCTTTGGCCATTTTGTTTTCACCATATGGATACAAGGAGAGGAATTGCTCAGCATGAAGAGAACCAGGGCTCACCTTGAAGACCTCAGTGGCCAGTTTCCTGCTGTAGCAAGGGCTTTGCTGTAAGTTTGAGGGGAAATGGTTCTTTTCCAAACGGGTAAAAAGAATGTGGATTATGTTTTTGTGCTTTTCTACCTCCTGCCACAATCATGTAATTGAAAATTTGAGCTGTAGTTGCTAAGCTCATCTGAATCAGTCATCTACATAGGTTAGACACCTTTTAACAGGAACAAGACTAATTTGCCACCCATGTTTTGATTCCAAGCCCCAGGCATGATGATTGGCAGGGAAAAGCAATCCCTGGAAAATCAGACCAGAGGCCAGCTCAAGGCCTAGGTCAGAGTTCGAACCGACTGTGTATGTGTTTGGATTTTAGCTTGTTGTACTTGGTGATCAGGTCTAGCTTGCTGTGCCCCAGAGTCATTCTCTTCTCCGCCCCATACGCGCTGTTCTTTTCCAGCAGCACGTCCTCCGGGAACTTGTCACAGCAAGGCACTACAGACTTTTTATCCCGTTTGAGGTGGCTGTATGGGGAGAACAGGTCAAAATGGCCGTGTCCAGGGCTCTGTCTCTTTTCCACCCCATAAAACATGTTCTCATTTTCAGCTGGCAGCTCCCCGGAGGTGGCCGCAGGCCCTCTCTGCTTCAGGCTTGTCCCATTGCTCCCAGTACCCTCCGATAGGGACTGCAGCGGCTGCCCTGCTCTCGGTGGGGAACAGTGGCTGCTGTTGGCCTTAGTGTCCCCATGATAACCAGGTTTATTGGAGGAAGGCTCTGGCTGCAGCAATGTCCTTGCTGTTATGAGGTTTGATTTGGGATACGAGGCTGGGGCGGGTTTATTTGGAGAACTGTTTGTCGAGTCTGGTGGTTCTTCTTGTTGTTTGTGGCAAGTGGGCTTCAGGAATGTGTCTTCCTTCCCCTTCTTATTGCCAGAATCAGAGCTGGAATCTTGCTTTTCCTGGTGAGCACTGCAGCTGGAGTTTTTCATAAAGGGAGACACTTTTATGCTCCTGATGCTCACATTGGAAAGGCTGCTGGAGGGGCTCAGGGTCTCAGTATCATTCCCCTGAGTGGGTTTTAAAAGACAGTTGTCAACTTTTGAGATATTCCAGGAAGAGAGACATGTCCGAGGATCTGGCACACAGAAGCTGGTCACTGCTCTGGACTCTGCATACAAGTACCGGAATTCCTTGTCAAACTCTGCAACAATTTGCCCACGGAAGTGGGTCACCAGGCCAGTGTGGACTTGGCTGCAAAGCCAGGTGAAACTGCAAGAAAAGAAACAAAACACATGTAACTTCAGTTCACAGAGTGCCAAAATGCCTAGCATGGATTTTAATGTCCCAGTGATGGATTGCTACCCAATTTGTGTTGTTAAAACTTTCTCTAAGTAGGCAGGTGTGAGATTTCTCATGGAGATGAAATGTGCTCATCACATAATTACAGAAGAGTGGCTCTGAAGTGGTTGTTTAATTTCAGCTCGGGGCCCCCTGCTCTTCCCTTGCCTTGGCAGGACCTGTGTTCTCATGTCCTGACATCTGCAACGTGATGGGCTTGTAGGAGCTGCTTGGGCAGGCAGGAAGTGAGGAACGGAGCTCCTGGGCACTGCCTTGAAGAGTGGAGGTCTCCAGAGACCACAGGAATACCTCAGAACAGGAAGGCTGATGATGTTTGCTATAAGCATTGCTGTGGGATTCCTACATGCAATAGAAGTTCATCCTTGGCTCAACAAGTCCAGTCCCTGCCCTCACAGTTAAGTGTTTTGGGATCTTTTCTGGGAGCTTGTCATATTCTCCCTTAAAACCAAACTGGTTTTGCCCTAGCTGAGGAAGAACTTCCACTAATTGCCACTCTGCAAATTTTCCTTATCCGTTTAACCCCACCTCTTGTTTGTGCCCAAACTGTAACCGAATGAGCGCTTCCCCAAGATAGCTACAGACTGTAACCACATTCTCCTAATCTTTGGTTTCCTGACTGAACAGGGAAGTTCTTTCCAGAGTGGGATCCCCAGGCTCCTGGTTATCCCAGTCATCAGCTGATTTTTTATTCTTGTAGTCAAACCAGACCAGGAGACTAAATGTGTCAAATAAACCCGAATTTTCAAAGGTGGCAGTACCAGCTGAGGGCTGTGTTACCGGCTGCTAAAGCAAGACACTGATTCTAAAGACCAGCATAAAATGGCAGGAGCTCCAGGAGAGCAGTTGTCATGGGAGATTACATTTTCAAGAAAATGTCATATCAGGACAAGATACTGGCACTGTGTTTTGGGGCCTTGTCAGTGTTTAGCTCACAAGACAGCTATTTGGGAACTTCTAGTCAGAAACCCAGCTCTTGAGGCTTGTCCCTGAGCACTCGGCAGTTGTTATAGGTCAGACTGGTGTTTGGTATGTTTACACTCAGCAATCACACCCCAAAGAGAAACATAAAATGAAAAAAATTCTCTGCTTCTTCATATCAAACCAAGTAAATTACGTAAGAGTGAAAAAGTAGTAAAAGAATGAAAATATCTTTGTGGCTGGCATGAAGAGTACTTAGAAATACTATCCTGCAGGCTCAAAGCAAATGCATTCCTTCACAGAGATATTAAGGGGAAAAAAACAAACCAGAAACTAGCTGGGATGGCTAAATGACAGAGGAGGAGCTCGTAAGCCCAAAGAGACCATCTTTGAGAAAGGTTGGGTCACACATTGCAAAAGGCGAAAGAAGAAATAATTCAGCTCTTTTTGAGGCACATGGTCCATGTGTAACAGGAGTGTTCAGATAATTCCTCTGCATCCCTTTATTGTACAGGAGCTTGGGCTGCCCTGATCCCCCCTTTATACAAAACATAAGGGAGGATCAGTCTCCTGTTGAGATCTCTGTAGAAGAGATTAGAAAACATCAACAGAACAGATATCCGCGACTGGGCAGGAGAGGGGAACATCAACTCAAGAGTGCCAAGGGAATGCCAGGATGAAATAGCTCAGCTCCCAGCCAGGCTGCGCTATCTCCCACTTGAAAGGGTTCTGGCTATCAGGAGAGTGGGAGGGTGCTAATGTGATATAATGTTTTTAATGTTCCAGATGATTACGTCTCACAAATTAGATAGATATAAGTTGTGTAGATACAGAAATTAGTAGAGACTTTTCTAAAGAACACAATTAATGGCCATACAGGAAATATGAGATAATAGGAAAGGCGGCTTTGGCAAAGGAATGTTATCTCTCCAAAAGCCCTGAGAGTTCTTTGAAGAAATGCAGGAGTCCAGATGGGAGATTTCACGGATCAACACTGTCAAAGGCATCTGTCCCAGGGCACTTCCTGGCTCCCAGGAGTGCTGGTGGCTCTGGCCACATTGTCACAACATTGTCCCCAGTCCCAATGCACCCAGCCATTTCCTCTCACCTGTGTGAACTGCCCTTCTCCCTGTGAAGGGAGAGCACTCCCACGGCCTTATGACTGTCCCTGCCACTGGTGCCTCTTATGGTTCTTGTCCCAGTCCAGGCATTCCTGTGTCCCAGTTTCCCATGCTGATCCAATGGGGTCCTGCTCACTCTGTGTCGTGACAGGCTCTGGAAGGAATCATCCAAGTTCCCTGGTGGCACAGCCCTCCTTGCCACAGTACAGGTTTCCAGGATGGGACAACGTGGGTCTTGCCAGCCATGGCTATTCCCATCACTATAAACTGATAAAGGTCTTTTCTTCCCAGAATGGCCTGGAGGAAATAGCCAGGGAATGATTTCTGGTATAAATATGAGGCACTGGCTGAAGTTCACAGGTTACAAATCCAATACAGACAAGAAGAGCTACTTCCTCGCACAACACAACACCCACGTGGGCTGTGCAGCTCCTCCTCCTGTAGGCCACCCTGGATGCTAAAAGTTCATGGGAGCTTCTAAGAGCGGTAGGATTTTCCCGACAGTATTTTTCCCCTGTGACAAACTGCTGCGAGCAGCAGTTCTAGATCACCCTGGGACACAAAGGACTGTGGGAGAGGATGGCTGTAGGATAGGAGGATCTCCTCCCTGCCCTGCTTTCAGACATTCCGAGAGCGGTGCAGCTCAGCCCTTGGCCGGGAGATGGAGGTATAGCATCACCTCTGGGCGGCGTGGGACACCGGCCAGTCCTCGCAGTATGCCCTGCCCCGGGGTTCTGGCGTGGGCTGAGCAGGAGTGGGAAGAGCACCTGCGCTATTCCAGAAGTCTCTGTCTCAGCAGCATTTTCGACACCCGGATTAGTTCCCTGCGTGCCCCCCTGTAGAGCCGTGCTCTGCTTTAGGGTCACGGTGGCCTTTGCCTTTCTTCAGCTGTTTGTACAGGTGGCTCCAGATCTCCACACAGCCTCTCTGCTTCTGCTCTTTCCAACAGACAAGATACCAGTTTGCAGCAGAAGGTTTTTTGCTTCTTTCAATAGTTTCTCAAAGTCATTTTTATTGCTCTTCTGTCACTTGGGCTGTCACAAAGCCATTCTTTTCTTTCCGTATGCCAACACAAATGTCTGTGTTTTGTTTTTGCTCATGGCTAAATGCATGTACCACATAACATTCATTACTAGACCTTCCATTTCAAGTGACATTTTCTTTGATAAGGTAACAACAATCTGCCTTTATTACAGCAAGCTCTTTTAGCTTTCTCCCAACACACTTGAAATAATTTCCATTCCTTGATTTTCATCTCCCTTTTGATCCAAATCAGTGCAATGTATTCAACTAATTTGGGCACCCATGTCTGTTATCTCTTACTTTATATTAATCCTTCCAGCAGCAGACCATATCTCTTTCTCCTGGGTTCACTTTTTATTTACACACCTGAGGACTTGCTCCTCCCTGCTTTGGTGTGCCCAGCAAGGCTGTACATGACTCATCTCCTGGCAATGTCACTGCATTGCCGTGTGTGTCACCTGAGGTTCCCTTGCTGATGCACTGTGCTTCCCACTCCTTACGCATTCACTTCCTGCTTAATTAGAATTTCTTTCTTGAGGTGACTCCTCATCAAGCTAGATCTGGAACTACCTCCTCAAAGGTGTTTCCTCTTGCTTGGGCCATGGATACTTGTGAGTATAAGCACCTTTCTTTGAAAGAAATTTCAAGCTTCCTCCAGCTTCAAACCCATGTAGCTTTATCTGTCCATTGCCAAACACTTCTGTACTTCAGTTTTATTTCTCCTGAATCCACGCACAGAGCTTTTATACTCCTGTAAACTTTTGCGTCTCATTTTTCAGTTTCAGCTGCTGTGTCAGCTTCAACCCCAGATCTTGAGTTTCTCACTATAGCAAACACCAAGCTCTTTCCTCTCTGTGCCCATGGCAAGACACACCTCGATGGCGTGACCATCTTTCATTTTCAGCAGAGAAATTTAATCTCCTCTAAGGCAACTCAAACAGCCACGTAACTCGCATTCAGGCTGACAACACCAGCTCTTTTCTCTGGTTCTAGCCTGTCAAATGTCTACTCTTCTTTTCCTGTTCAAGGTCCTGTTTAGCTCCAGCCCCTATTTGCCCTTGGGCTACTCTCACCTGCTGAGACAGTAAATATCTTAAGTGCTCAAATAAACACCCTATTTCTTCTGGTGCCCAGAATAATCCTAAATAGCTAGATATATAATTACATTTAAGATTTTAAATTATTGCTTTGCCTAGATACCTCAATCTAGGTTTTCTCCTTCATTTAGAAGAAATACAATGTTAAACATTTATCATTGTACACATAAGAGTTGAAGGGTCTAAACTAATTTGCCTACATTTGTTTAAGATAAGAGCAGTGAGCTTGGTTTCCATATTTAGAAAATGCTGCAAAAATGTGCTTGATCTGTACGAATAGGCAGCAATATATCAGAATAAATTAAAGAATCATAGAATCACAGAACATAATGAGTGGGAAGGGACCAACTGGGATCATCCAGTCCAACCCCTGGCCCTGCACAGACATCCCAACAATCCCCCCCTGTGCCTGAGAGCATTGTCCAAATGCTCCTAGACCTCTCTCAGCCTTGGGGCCGTGCCCGTTCCCTGGGGAGCCTGGGCAGTGCCCAGCACCCTCTGAGGGAAGAACCTTTCCCTGATCTCCAGCCTAAACCTGCCAGACACAGTTTCATGTTGTTCTTGTTGTATGAATGAATAAAACCTGTGGAAACAGAAGGACAGTTGAAGTATTTCTGCATATTTGGGTCCTTTTCTTCATTGCTCATCTCCTCGTTGCAGAGCTGCCAGACTGGAGTAACCCAATGGATAGCAGGAAGCAGTGGATTGCTACAGACCAAAGCTGGGGCATGTAGAAGGTCACACAGTTTGGGATCACCCACTTCACTTTAAAAATAAATGCAAGAAAACTGTATTCTGATAAAAGGACAGGGTGGAAATCAGTGACACTTGGGTAAGGAATTAGAATCAATGGAGACCATCTGAACAAACAAAGCTCTGTTTAGAAGAGTGCACAGTGGCTGCACTGGGAACTTTTCAAGCAGAGTGCTGATGGTAAATAAGCCACATTGAGGGGGTGCTGAGAGACTAAGAAGGCAGAAAGCAGAGGGAAAAAGGGAGATCCTGCCAGGTTAAATGGGGGCCGCTATGAGGAGAGTTGCTGAAACTGCATTTTAGACACTATGAATGACCACTTTTTTGAAAAACTAACCAGAAAGCCAACAAAAGGAGAAATAACATTACCAGTTCAGAGAGTTTCTTTGGGAAGGCCACTCAGCAAAAAAATAACCATGACCTACCCATATCAAATATTCTTTCAGGACCAAAATAATCCACAACAGTAATGCTTAACTTCAAAGAGAAAGTGAGGAATGCTATTAAAAAGAAATTTAAAAGAGTAATCATAAAGGTTAAATGCCTGAGGTGGCATGAAGATTGTTTAAAGATGCTATATTAGATCTCGGAGAAAATGTACTTATCAAAATAAAGACATTTTAAATCATCAAAAAAACTCACCATAGTTAAAAGGTGCATTAACCGAAAATATTAAAGCAAAAAGCCTTCAAAAACTGGAAGTTGGCAATTTTCCAATTATGAACCAGGGAACAACCTATCATTTCACATTGAATATAGTAGCAGAGGAATGGAAAGTATTAAATGTGAACCTTTTAAAGAGCTCGTGGAAAACTACAAACCAGCCAGTCTTATTTCCATACTGAACAAACTGGTAGAAGCAAATAGAGAGTAAAATGATTAGATGCATAAATAACTATAATCATAATGCTGAAGACTCAGCATGTTTTGGTGGAAGGAAGCCATGCCTCAAAAACCTCTTACAGATCTTTGAAGAAGGCAGCAAGCACACAGATGCGCTTGATATATCAAACTTTCAAAGAGATTTTGACATGGTCATTTAGCAAAGACCATTTTTGTTGCTAGAAAAATTAGGTGATCATGGAGTACATACAAAGGAAGGTCCTCTCAAGAAGCAGCAGTTGATTAAAGATACAAACGCTAGCAATAGGCTTAATTTAGCCACTGGAAACCCACAGGTTTTGTGCTCTGATCAATGCTGTTCAACATATTGAGGAAAGACCTAAAAAAATGTAGAAACTGTCCATATCAGAGCTCATGACAAAATTATTGTGGATCAAAAGAAAACTGGATAAACAGAAGCTGCAAGAGGATCTTATTGTAAGGGGGGAATATGTGACAAAATGATGGACAATTAAATGTCAATAAATTCAAACTCTGGATACAAGAAATTACTAAAAAGCCAAGGATACTTCACCTGGAGAAGAGATGATTCACATGAGGGATTATAATGGAGGAGGGCAAAATCATGGATGCAGTCAAGAAAGTAAATAGGAAACACTGATTTTCTGTGCCCAGGTTGTGGGACTTTGGGGACATCAAATATAATTATCTAGCAGTAGGTCTACTGTAAACACTACAGATCACTTCTTCACACAAAACATAAATTAAACTACACAACCCACTGCCAGAGGGTATCATGGAGGCCAGACATGGTGGGAAAGAATCTCCTATGGCAAAATGAACATAGAAAAGCACATACAACATAAAACCCCAGAGTTCTGAAACCTCTCATCCTTGCACACAGCATTGCTGAACTGTAAAACCTGCTGCTGGGTAAGAACACTCTTAACCCTCATTCCTGTATCATCCGGAGACATCCCTGGTTCCACTGTGGATCTTCAGCTTTACTCAGTAACTTTTATCTTATCCTTTGCATCTGACTTTCCCATCTGCAGGGACAGTAATCTAAATATCTCCTATACAGGTTACACTAACCCAGGAGCAGACATCTCGATTTTCTGCTGTGAAAGTGTTATTGGCAACTGTTGAACAAATTCTTCAAGAAGAGACTGTTTCTGTTAGTCCAGAACATCCTGTGCTAACTGGCACAGCACAGAATCAGATGTAAGACCCTATTCAACTGAAATACTGTCTTCCAGAACTCCAGAAGTTTCAGCTCTGCAGAGATCTTGTAGAAAGAGAGCACATGACAGCCTCCAGTCCCTGCCCTGAACGGCACAGGGAGGAGCTGACCCACAGAGCTGCACCTGCATTTTAAGCAGTACCCTGACTCTGGGCCACAGGGAAATCAGATATTCCTCCAGCTGTGCAGTTCAATCCAGCTGACACATGCTCAGCTTTAGCCATTCAAAACTGAGTCGTCCAGTTATGTAATCCCTGCTCTTGCAACCCATGGAGATGGATACAGGGGTTTAAAAGATGAGTAGATGTGACATGGGTTAGTTGTGGGCTCAGCAGTGCTGAGAGAATACTTGGACTCAAGGGTCTTAGAGGCCTTTTCCAACCTAACCAATTCTATGATTCTAGGATTCTGTGTTTCCAGGCAGTGATTCACTCCATTGTTTCTAAGTGTGTTAGGATGGTCAAAATGCCACCAGACACTGCTCTCCATGTTGTTTAGAGATTTGACACAACCACCTTTAACCATGTACTTCCATTTTTCATTCATTTTGCCAGAGTCTGATGAAGTGAGACTTCCACTCTTGGAGATGATAAAGTCAACACCAGAGGAGAAAGTGCAGCTTGAAGCTACAGCACTGACAAGGACACTGGTAGCCTGAGGGTCTAGCATGTGCTCACAGAGAGATGGAAAGAGAGAGAAAAGGAGAGGGAGAGTGGTGTTCAAAGAGATTTGGTGGAAGGAGAATAAAAGTATTGCCAGGACACCAAATTCACAGAAATATCAGAGCAGGCTGTCCTGAGGAGGTGCACTGTTTGTGAAGGGTAATATGATGCTCAGCAAAAAATACTGCGGGAAAGATCTGCAGGTGGAAAAGTAACTAAATAGAATTGAGTAATAAAAATGCAGCACAAGAACAGTAGTCCTGACCCTCTGATCGGAACTGTGATGGAGAACAGACAATGTCAACTGAGATCACAGAGGCTGCAAAATTAGGATGGGCAGCAATACTGGGAGATTTCATCCACTCATACACATACAAGTTGATGCTTCACTTGGATGAATGATGGAGAAAACTTCTTGGAAGCAATAAGTGATTACATGCCAGAATTAACTAGTTTAAATTATTTGACCCACAAGAAAAGATGTGATTCAAGATGTGGTCTAGAATGCTCCATAAGACTTGGTTCCAGAGGCAGAAGTGGAAGAACGCATTTGTAAGAATGATCACAACACAATTTTAACTCTTTAGTGGAGAGCAAACTAAATAAATGCAGCATGTGGAGGTTCAATTTCAAGAAAGGTAACTATGTAAAAATGCAGCAATAGGTCAAAAAGAGTTGAAAGGGAGCAGACCAAAAATCACCAGGATGACTGGGGCTGTAGGTTGTTCACAAATGCTGTACGGGCAGTCAAGGAATCAATGGGCTCATTTAAGGCCTGGGGGTCAAAAGGGCAAGGCCATAACTGAGAACTTCGATGAACTTCCTGCATCTATTGCTGGTGCTGGTGACACTGAGATGTGTTTCACTCCTGTATATCAACACCACCAGAAAGGCCAAGGGCTGGGAGGTTTCCAGTATGATCGCACCTACAGAGAGGCCTCTGAATGTGGTCTTGAGGCCCACACACCACTGGAGCTGCCGTTTACCCTGGGGCATGCAGATTGTTCTGTGAAGAATAAGATTCCTGCTAGCATGGAGAAGCACAGACAACAGGGCAAAGGCAAAGGCAAGCCCAGCCTCACCAACCTGCTGGAGTTAGGTGAGGGAGCCAGTGAGCACATGGATGCCCTCAGGCATGGAGGGGTGCAGTGAAATCCCCAGGTTTGCAGAAGATCCTCAGTTCCTTCAGGTGGTTGGATACCTCACTGAAGGTGAGCAAATCCAGAAGGACCTCACAGAACTGAGCAAGTGCACAAATATGTGGCAGATGAACTTCAGTAAAGGAAAATGTGGTGTATCCATGGGGAAAATGGTCTGTATGATGCTGAACCTGGAACGGCTCAGGAAGGAGCTCGGACTCAGCAGCAGTTGTCTGACATTATCAGCTTGGAGTGCAATGGCAACTAAAACATGCAGTGAGTGTTAGCCCCTGCCAGCAAGAGCCACAATCACAAACCATAACCTAGGTACCTCTCACCCCTCTTGAACACCTTGGTGCAGCATATCAGGGGGACCACATGCAGTTCTGGTCTCTGCATCCTCAAGAAGGAGGTAGTGAGGTCAGAGAGGGTGCAGAAAAACAGAAATAAAAAGGCTGAGGGATGCAGCAGCTGCTGTATGAGGAGTCCGAGGTCTTCAGGTAAGAAAAGGGTAGGGAGGGTGGATAAGATGGAGGCTTGGAAAATTGTGAAAGTACTGAGCGAGGTGAATGCAGGGCAGCTGTTGAACCAACATGCAGCACTAGGAGTAACATTACTCATTATTTTGGTAAGGAATATTTCCCCAGTGTCACCACTCTCTGCCACAGTAGTTGCTGTTTTTCCTTACCTGTATGTACCAGCAAGAACTTGGTCACAATCAACCAGGACAAACTTCTCCAGAACCTGGCCTGCAAATTTCTTGCCTGCTTTGCTGTAGTACGTGTCTCCACTCAGGCATCTTATGCGCATGTTCTGAAACCAAAGCAAGGAGAGTTGGTAATGGGCCATGTGCTGAACTAAACGAGATGTTCCCTTGTGCATCACTGCTGGAGTCCCTCAAGCTCGTGCTCTGCTCCAAGAGGTAGAACTCAGCAAGGCATTAAGTATTTCTTGGCTCCTACATGCCAAATATTTTGTCACACTGCTTGCTTCTACAAGATAAAAACAACGGCAAAAATTAACAAGTTGCACTAAAGTGCAAATTCTAGTTTTAAAAAAACTTGGGAGAATCCTATGAGCCTACAGATAATTTCTGAAGTATGTAAAACTATCCAATTATCTTCCAGATTATTAATAATATTTAACTCCCCACACTAGCTGATGGCTCTGCATTGAACTAAATTTTGACCCGTAACAACCAGCTAGTTTCTAATCAATAGAATGTGCTGCTCTGATTTTATATAATGATAGGCTTAAAACTAAAACATCGCTCAATGAAAAAAGACTTACAGAGAGGAATATCTCCATTTTAAGGATTTCCTTTTATCAGTACATTTTAAAATGATATTAACATTTTCAGGTGCTGTACTCAACTGAAGCAGACCTGATGCTCCACTGTTTTAAAACTGCAAATACTTCTCTGATGCAACTTTGGCCTGTAAAACCAACTGCCCAGAATAAACTGGGGAATATGGCTCTTGGTATCCATCAGGAGCCTTTTTCATAATGTGAGGTGTTTGCCCGTAATAGAAGTTATTTGCACCTCAGGTGAGGAAGGCAGAAGAGCAGAACAGTCACTGGGAACTGTTACTGACCTGCTCTGTGTGATATAGTGCCAAACAAAACATCTGGCATGTAAATAAACATCCCTAAGGCTACACCCACGCAGGGCTGCCAGGTCATCCCTTCCTGCCCTCCAGGCCAGCTCCCCTGACACGTGTAGCACCTCTGGTACAGCAGGAGCTGTCACAAGCTGTCACCACCTGCATTTGACCGAGCAGATTCCTCTGTGGGCACCTCATCCCTGCCGAGCATCAGCCCAGCTACAAAGCCCTATAGCAGCTGGTTCAGCGTCGGGGCCGATCTGCTCCTGGCAGAGATGGGCGCTCAGGGAATGTGACGATGCCCCTCCGCCACCCAGCAGATTTCTGGCCAGGCACAGGCAAGGGACAAGCACCAGCAGCTGAGATTTGCCTGCAGATGTTCCCTGGAGGGCGTAACCCCACGCTCCTTCCACCCTTCCGGAGCTGCCCCTGGGCACCCCTGTGCCCCCTTTGCCTGCCTCCCACGAGGCTCAGGGTAGTTGCCGCTCGGGGTGAGGAGCAGGAGGCAGGGACCCTGCGGTAGTGACTCCCCCGTGTATGGTTTCCCTCTGCCGTCGGAGTCCCCACGGGCAGGAGCTGTGCTTCCCTCCGGGAACACCCGCCAGGTGGGAAAGGCTCGGCTTTCACACTGCATGAGGGTCTCCCAGCCCACCCAGGAGCACCATTGTCCGCCAGGGCTGCACAGCAGCAGCAAATCTGCTCCTCCAGGCCCAGCTCCCTCTTGAAGTGGGCAATGGCAGCTAGGAAGAGCTGGAAGAGGGCAATCGTTTATGATGCTGCCCCTAATATTGCTGCTGACTCTGTTTTCTGCTCAGGGGATTTCCTGAGCTTCTTGTGGTTTGTCTCAGTGGGAACCCCCCCATGATCTCTCCTCCAAATACTGGTCCAATCTTCTCTTGAGTTCATGGAAACTTCTAGCAGGGACAGAGCTGAAGCTGCACAATTTTTGCACTGTGGTTCTCACTTGTTAGCTTTTTATGTCCCAGAACATATCCTCATCTGCTACCTATGAGAAAGGAGAAACCTTTTCCCCATAAGGACAGTTGTGCATTGGAAGAAGTTATCCAGAGACACTGTGCAATCTCTATGCTTGGAGATCTGCAAGAAGAGACCAGGTAAGGCCCTGACCTCACAGGTGACACTGTTTTGAGTGGGAGGCTGGACTTGATGACATCCTAAGGTCCCTGCCAACTTTCATTAACCTGTGATCCTCTGAAATGACACCACAAGTTGCTGATTCAGACCAAGATAACGCTGGATACTTGGGGAGGTGTTCACCTTGTCCTGTGGCCAGTCAACACAATGATTTTTTTTCTTCCAGTGCCAAGGTTTTAGTAATAGTGGTTCTCACTGGAAGGAGCTTCCTCCCCCGCTCCTTCCTGGGGAAATTAAAACAACTTCAGGTAAGGGATATTCCGTAAATTTGTCACCACAGTATTTCTTTGCTCCCTTTATCCTTTCCAAGGCTGGGTGAGTTTCTGATATTTGGTTCATTTTTATCATCCTCTTCTTCCTCTTGTCAGTCTAGGTGCTGAATCATCCCAACAAGATGAGAATCCTGCAGTCTTGCAGGAAAGACAGACTCCCAGGTATTACTCTTGCTCCATCCAGACAGTTGTTCCAGGTTCAGCAGACGGATGTTTGAAAACTCCGAGTTAAGGCTTCTGCTGTCACTCCTGCCAATGCTCCCCACAGGATTTTCTGATCCTCAGCACTGGCATTTGCCACCAGCAGACTCACGCTCAGAAGTAAGATGCCAGAGGGGCAATTACCCCAAATTCCCCATTCAACCCCAAATTGTCACCAATTATTCCAAATAGAGATTTACCACCACATCCTGTCACAACTTAGAGGCAGGAATAAAATATGTACCCTCATTCCACTCAGATGTGTATCCAGCCTGTAGGTAATGGACTGCTTAAGTGCATCAGCATAAGAGACACTTCAGATGGAGAGCTGTTAATGAGTCATGGAATGGGGAGGCAAGTGTTAATTACCCATTCACGCACAAGACATGACATCAGGCCTAACAAAGAGACATAGGCATCTCCATGAATATAAACTCATTCTAATTTTAATTTTTAAAATGGCCAGCTCTTGAATAAGAAGCAATAAAATATATTTTGGAGAGATGGAATTCATCTGAATCCACCAGGTCACTTCAGTGAGGAAGCTATTTATGGAAGCAAACATGCTCCAGCATGAAGCAGTTTTCCCTAAGAGCTGCCATCTCAAGAGGCAGGATGAAATGGGTCTGGCTTGTAAGAAGTAAGACAGGACAGAGCTTCACCAGCACAGTGGAAGAATCACAGAATCATTTAGGTTGGAAAACACATTCAAGGTCATCAAGTCCAACCTTGTCAACTAGACCAGAGCAATGAGTGCTTCTCTAAAGAAGCCTGTCTAAATTAACCTTTGTGTAGACAGGTTAAAAATGAGGGAAAATTAAGACATTGATAACTGCATCTATTTGGAATATGCTGTAAAACCTTATTTTTGCATTGTCCCTAGCTTGTTTTTTAGCTAGGAATGCTTTTGAGCTAACTGGAAAATTTTCAGCTGTTCCCCACAAAAACGAAGGGAAAAACCTATGAAACTGGTGGCTGCAGTAGAGTCAGTGCTCCAGGAAATCCTGCACACCCAGGGAAGGAGCACAGCCAGCACTGCTGACATTTCAGGAATAACAAATGACAACAAAAAAAACCAACTTCCATTGATAGGTGGTAGCCAGAAATGGGGATCAGCAGGATACTGGGGTGCATCTCTGGGGCTGCAAGTTCCCAAGAGAGCTTGTGGCACTGTCACGTTCATTTTTACTGTTTATCTGCTCTTGGGCATCACACGCTGGGTGATGGGCACCCACTGAACAGGAATTGGATTTTTCACAAATCCCTCATGCACCCACAACTGAATTGCAAAGCCTAAAAGCAGATCTTAATGTGAGATTTTTAACCTATGGGTTCAGCAGAAGGAAGTGGTGGGGTTTGCAGCAGGACATCTGAGGGCACTCACTGCTTGCCCTCCCAGCTATTCCCCTGCAGCAGCTCTGGGCAGAATATAAATCCCTGAGCTCAGCAATCTGAACCATGAGCAATTTAGTTCTTGCAATTCTATGTCCTAGAGCAGAGGCTGTGTCCTCTCCTCCTGTGAACAGATGATACAGTTTCACATAAACTAAATTTCCTGGCCTCCCTCTGCATCTCTGCACCAGCCCAGCAAAATGTTCAGCAACTCACTGCATCTCATTGGCCCCAACTTCACACTCCCTGCATGGAAAACTGAAATGAGACCCACAAAACATCAATATATGGGACTAGGAAGCTCCTGCACACTTTCCTCTGCTTGTCCAGACAGATCTCAATTTCCTAGAGCAAACAGCCATGGTCTCTTAGCCTGGGATAGTGAGAGAAGGGATAGATCCTAGGGAGAATGGATGACTCCCAGGGACCAGGCAGACGGAAGAGAACACAGTGTACGTAATTTTTATCAATTCCAAGACCTGTTTATCATATCCAGTGTGTGACTGAAAACTTACTGGGAAGCTGTCCTGAGTAAGAGCCATTTTATTGCACATTTCCACAAAATGCTTCAAGTACTCTTCATCCAGGATCAGGTAAACGGGGATGTGCCGTCTGCTTGAGGCCTCCAGCAGGTCACACAGAATTTCCATGTCTGTAAACAGATCCATCACAATTGCTATCACCTGGCCAGGAGAAAAGAGGTGTGTGGGGGGAAAAAAACACAAGAGACTGTTGAAATCTCATGCCCAAGTGAACTGTGCTTTAAACTATGTGCTTTAAACTGTTCAAACCTCCTGAGTTACTGAGCCTCTGTGGGCAACTGAGTGCAGATGATTCTGGACCTTTGTGTTTAACAGCCCTTACCTCACTGTGGCAGCTAAAATCAAATTTTAATAATTATGAAGACAATCCCCATCCAGGTACCTCCTGTCTCATCTGTTATTCACAGAAAGGAATAGCTGAAAGGGTAACGTACACAAACTCTGAATGTCAGTGGTGCAACAGGTATGTGTTGCCTTAAGAACATATGCCAAGAGTAAAGCATATAAACAAGAGCTGAGACTGAGCAAAATCATTGTTCAATTAGCAAGATTGAACATGACTGGCAGATTAATATGAAAAAGTACAATTTTTTTCAGGATGGACACACTGCCAGGTGAGGAAGAAGGTATCCTGATTAAGTATGTACAAGTCCTTGTTCCAAGATTAGATCCTAAGGGTGCCTAGACAAAATCAGAGAATAATGTGTGTGGAAAGGATCTCTTCCCTTTCCCTGCTGGCAGAACTCCTGCTCATGCAGACAGGGATGCAAGTCATGGGTATGAAACCTGGCAGGAGGAAGAAGGAATAACACTAAGATTATTAAAAAATAAAAATATATGTATCTCAGTAAAGCAAAAATAAGGTCTCCAAGAAAGGGGTTTCCAAAAAAGGAAAAGAATTTCAAAGATAACTTCCAGTTCTTTAAAGAATGAGGTTGAAAAAGGCTATGGCAATCCATCCCACTGTGGAGATAGAGTGGGAGGCAGCAGACTGTCATGGCTGCATGAATTCTCAGAAAACTGGAATGAAAATACAGAAAACAGAAGGTAGGTCATGACAAGAAGCTATGCAAGCGAGTTGATGCACGACTAGAAAATTCGAAGTACAGAATGACCTTCAACAAGAACAATGCATCAAGTGAAATCAGCCATAAATAGATTCAGATGGGATTGGAGACCCTGCTGCTCTGTTCCTCGTGGAGTGAAGTTGCCAGCAGACAATCGAGGAGGCCATTATTTGGATGAGGAGGTGACTGTTGGGATCCATCTGCTGGCTGTCACTGTCAGTGATGGGAATCGGGGGAAGGAAGGAACAAGCAGGAGAGCACTGGCTGAGCAGGATGATTTGTCACTGCACCTGAGGGTGCAGTGCAACCTGGTGACTCAGACCTTGAACCATCAGCAGTTAACACTGAGAACTCATGGAAGATGGGAATACACTGCAGGATGGAAAAAGGTAGGGAATGATTTACCATCAGGCAAACTTCTTTTCAAAAGCTAAAATAAATAATGGAACTACTGCCCAAGTACTTTAATCCCAGTCTTTACCATATCATAGTGAATAAGGTAACTGGTGCTTGTAAATTGGGTGTGTAACCTTGATTTGTGTTTCTGCACCTATCAGAGAATGCCCACATAAACATAACTCAAAACCCACTAAATTTGGGAGTGAAGCTTCTCAGTGTTCATGCCCTGCACCACACCTGGCACACGAAATGCATGACAGTCAGTCCTGCTGCCATCATACCCCCCCCATGAGGAGGAAGCCTGTTTTCCAACACCTCCCCTGCCTGTGTTACGTGTGTGGCCACAAATGCAACTCTCTATAGTTCATATCACCCTGTGGATCTCACCCCGGCAGGGTGAGCCTTCCTCTGCTGTTCACCTGCTCCTCTTCAAATCAAGAGCTAAATGCAGAGGATGGCAGTGAAGTCAGCTTTTACAAGTGCAGTGACTCCAGCTTTAAATAGGAATAGGGGAAATTGCAGTCATGGCATGGGTCTGATCTGGAATAGCTTCAGAAAAGAGGAGAGGAGCTCCAAGTTTAACTGTCCTTGGATTTGTGCTCCACACTGCCACCCTGGCCCAGGTTACTCACTGCCCAGTAGCTCTTCTGCTCTGTTTTCATTAATAAACTGCCTCTTTCTAGGCTCACACTTACGGCCTCCGTGCTGCCACAGGCAGGGTGAGGCCCCTGGGCTTCCCCATGCTCTCCAGCCCAGTCTTCTGCTTGGGGAGCTGGTTCCCCTCAGCTTGTACACACTGTGGAGAGACCTTTGCGCAGAGCCACAGCAGAGAGGACAGCAATATCAGAAGGCTGATTCCTGCTCCCTTGGGGATTGAGCCCTTTTGCAGATGGACAAGATTTCGTGGCTCTGTTTCGTCCCCAAAACCCATCTCTGTGATGATGCCCACCACAATGTCATTGGTCAACATCTTGCAGGAGGTCCCAGGCCCAGCCACAGCAGGGTTTGGGGAAGAACCTTCCCAGAGGATGGTACAATCCCAGACATTCACGTGGGACACAAGGCAGCTGTCAAGTGCTAAAAATCATTCCTGCTGGCCAGGCCAAAACCACATCTCCACCCTCTTACCCTGGCCCCAGGAGATACAGGCTGCAGAACCTGACTCCAAAGGGCACCTCTTTTGTAGCCCTTGTCAATGTTGTCTTCCCAGAAGCCTTACAAGGGTTTGGCAAACTGCTCCCCTCTTGAAATGTGCCCATATCTCATGGAGAACGGAGTAAGCCCTGGAGGAGCTCTGCAAGCACTGAGAAGCATCTTCAACTTCTCAAATTAATGTCGCTGCTGGTCTATCAGCATAAGGTACCACTGAGATGCACAGTGTAAAAAGACTTTGACACATCTCTCCACATTGTCCTCCAGCCAAAGGTAAACTGCAATTTAGCCAAATTTCTTTGCTAGGTCATCGTCTGATGATGAAGCACTATGAAAAAACTATAGCCCCGACCTTGTGTAAAGCCTCAGCCAGACTTCGCCTCATGATATTGAAGCTCATCTCAGGTTTGAGGCAGGCTTTGTCCTGGGGACATTCTAAACTCTGCTTGGGAAGTCAATGTGGTGGAGTCAAGGAAGACTGATGCTCCTTTGTCCCCTGATCCCACATGTTCAGGGGCCCTGCCTGCACCCGGGGTGCACAGGAGGTCCACACCATCTTGCTTTCCTCTACCAGTGCTTGCAGGCTTTAGCAGGGCTTGTTGCCACAATTCAGGGCTGATCCTTGCCCAAAACTGGCACTGCCAGGGCCTCAGTGAGAGGGACGGGGCTGAGCAGGCAGCAGCACGTGGCACAGAGTCACCCGTGGCAGCCGATGCCCAGGCTGGATACAGGTGGCTGCCAGGCAGTCTTGCAGCCTCCTGGCAGCCTCGTGGCCAGGCTGCGGCGTCAGCGAGAGCCCCGGGCAGCGGGGCCAGCTTGTGCAAGCTGGGTGGAGCCCGGATAGTCACAGTCAGGCTTTCCAAAGCGGGTCTTTATTTGGTCGGGAGAGGGAGCAGGCTGCAGCTCTGCTCACACCTTCCTTCCCAGCGCTCCTAGTGTGCAGCACGGCCGATGCTGGGCAGGAAAGAAGGCAGCCGTGTGTGTGCTACTGTGGAGACAAAGGAAGGCTGTGCCCTCCCTGCAGGGGGACATGCAGGTGTCCGTGTGGGGCTGCTCATTCTAACTGTGGGTATCTATAAGGGCACTCAGATCAGCACAACCTTTTGGAAGTCAAAACAGGCAGCTCTTACAATAACATCAGATCAACCCCAAAGCCAAGAAATTTTGGGGAAGGAAGACCCTGCAAGTTTTTTCCCCTCAAACCTCCTAAGAATATATGGTCATTTAAAAAAAAAAAAAACCAAAACAAAAAACCAACCCCCCCCCCCACCAAAAAAAAAAAAAAAAAAACAAACCAAAAAAAACCCCCCAAAACAACAACAACAACAAAAAAAACAAACTTCAAAGATCATTCCCAACAGCTCTCTAAAGCAGTGGGAGTTGAGTATCCAAGTACCATCTGCAATTCAGGCTCCTGACAACTCATGCCTCACATTTAAAGCTTTGGGCATTCAAGTCAATCGGGCCTCACAAACCTAAACCTGTGTCAGTGCCTCCAGCCCCTCCGTTTCAGTGGTGGGTGCTGCAAGGCTGGGGCTGGCTCAGAGCATCCCTGCTCCTCATAGTGCTGGTCACAGCCTCCAAGCCCATGGCTTGGCCTTGGCAGGATCTTACAGAGACACAGCTGCCCCACAGGCTTTAAAAAATTCACACCTTGGCATTGTAGGGTTAAATCATGACATTTCCAAACCCACTTCTGGAAACTCACAATTCAGCAATTACTGGAGTCATCACTTTAGGAATTACAGCACTTACCAGAACCCCACTGGGATTTGCCATCTGTCTGGTTTCTAACCAGCACAGCTGGTTTTACTGGTATTTGCCAATAGCAGTGTGGTTTGGGTCATTACTACAGTGGTGCCATTTGATCTCTTGCTTCCCTGGGGACAGTCAGGGACCCTTCTGCCACCAGGCACAGACACGAGCGTGCAGCCAGAGTCCAGGGTGTACAAGAGGGGTGAAAGAAGCAGCACGGGCAGCTCAAACCAGGTTGGAGCTCATCCAGCAAGAGCAAAATTGTAATAGTATTATCAAATGAAGGCAAAGGTGTGGCTGCACTGCATCTTCTTATGTCTGCAAAAGAAAAGCTCAAATCTGAACATCCGTCTTCAAAGAGAGCTGGTTAAATATAGTGAAGATGAAAGACCAACTGCACCAGCAAAAGGTACTGATGAAACAAATGCTGGTTTTGCAAATTTGTCAGTACAAATATGCTGTTGCAAGAGATGTCAGCTGACATTGTTCTGTGTCACTTTACCAGGGAGGAAGCAAACAGCATTTCAAGACACACACCTCCCTGTCCACAGGATCTAGGAAAAGCAGTTGGGGATCTCAACATCTTTCCCGTGTCACACCAGCACTGTATCACCCACGAGAGGAGAAACACTCTAAAAGAGGGATCTATGACAAAAGCTGAAAGTCTAGTGGCAAAGATATTGGAAATATAGAAACAGCAGCTGCAAAGCAAAAAACCAGGTGGTTCTCCAAATGGTTCATAGTGGTACTTCAAGCAAAGGAAGTTTTTACCTCTGGTTGCTGTTTTGACATTCAGACACACAAGTAACATCATTTTGGACAGTTTGTTGAGCAAAATAATTCAGTAAGTACTTAAATATGTGTAACTGGGGTTGTGAATGAACTGGAATTGCCATCAATCATAGAATTAATCATGGGAAGCACTGGCCAGAGCTGCTAACCCAGAAGCCAGTACAACACCAGTAATAAATCAATAAGATACTTAAAAACACATTCTCACATTTCACACAACAGTACAAAACACTGTGTGAAACCCCCAACTTGAACATGAAGAGCTGAAGATTGTCAGGGCTTTGTCAACCCATGCAAAGAAAGCAAAAAGCTCTGAATATACAGAAAGTACAACAAAGCATCCACTGCCCAGGCAACTTGCCCACAGCAACTGAGAAGTTCCTGTGAACTGAGAAAGCAGCAAGATGTTGTTCCTGTGGCTTAAAGGATCATAATATCACCAAAAATCTGGGACACGTGCTGAGTGATGGGAGGACATTTTTTGGTAGTCATTTACTCTGTGCATTCTGCCATGAATGTGCTTTAATCTCCACTGTTGACAAGGATGGGGTCAATATCACAGAACTTTTCAGATCATTTAAGCTACCATAAATCAGCTGCCCGCAAGGACAAACAAAGTTTTTTGTCACTTACTTCCTGGACCAAAACTTCCTGTAACTGCCTATAAGATGCAATAGAAGTTCAGGCATTAAGCAAGGGCTGCTTACAACTGAGCAGCAGCTCATGTGGCAAAATGGTCTTTTGGGCAAAAGAAAAAAGATCCCCATTCACCTCATATCATGCCCAAACTTCACTGATATGTGGCTCTTTGAGGAGTTTTGATGCTGCACAGCAATGTGAGCTGCTGGGACTTTTATGAATATAAATTCATTTGCTCAGCTCTGCCGATGGTGATAGAAGGTCACACTTGAGTTGCAAACAGAGGTCCAGGTGATTCCTTATCTCCTGCTTGTGTACGAGCATCAGTGAATGTAAGGAGTGACTGTGAAGTTATACAGGAAACTACTGGAGTGATAAGAGAAATTGCCAGAAGCTGACTAGTTAAAGTGAACTTTGCTCTAATTGTTTTCTCAATATCTCAACACAAATACTACAAAAGAAGATTATGGTGAAACAGCTGAAAAGAACCATAAAGAGGACAAAGACAAAAGCTGAAAATGTATCTGAGATAGTTGTCTGAGCTGCTGCTTTCACACAGAGAACAGTGGCAAAGCAAAAGGAACAACAAGCAGCATAATTGAGTGAATAAATTCATGCCAGCATTGTGCTTGGTAGGCAGGCACTGTAGTCATCCAGTTTTTATTACATCCGAGGGTTGTAATAACACACCAGAAACTGTGCAATGGGGCAAAATGGGCTGATCTTACTCATCCCCAGAGAGGCACAGACATCAAGCCTAGGAGACAGGATTCTAACTTACTTCAAACCACAGGCAGGGATTTTCAGTCCCACAAATTTACTCAGGTCATATGTGGTGAGGTCCTGGCCCAGGTTGCCCCGAGAAGCTGTGCTTGCCCCATCCCTGGGAATGTCCAAGGCCAGGCTGGACAGGGCTTGAAGCACTCCGGTTTAGTGGAAGGTGTCCCTGCCCATGGCAGGGCATGGAATGAGATGGTCTTTAAGGTTCCTTCCAACCCAAACCATTCTGAGATTCTCTCTATGACAGCAACTCACCAGTGGAATTCTCTTGTCCAAACTTAAAATGATGTCCAGGGCTGGAGAAGAGCCCCAGCTGTGCAGACTCCCTGGCCAAGGGAGCAGGGCTGGCTGGGACACACACAGAGCCAGGGACACTGCAGGCCCTGCCACACACCCACTCCAGGCTCTGGGACTGCTCTGCATCCCTGCAGCCGTGGACACACAGAGTCTGCAAGGGCACTACCTGGATGACATGACATCCCAGGCAAAAAGAAATTACAAGAAAGGAAACGAGCAGGAACAGCTACAGGTCTGCTGCAGAAAAAGCAATCATATCATGCCAGACATGTAGAGAGCAATGACGGCGTAGAGCGTGTGGTTACAGGTGTGGGACCAGTCACCAGCCCCGGGCGCCGTGGCACAAGGATCCCCTCAAGGGACACAGCTCTATACGTACCGTCCGTGCCCGGCTGATCAGAGACCGGACCAAATCCTTAATGCTGTTCGTTTTGTTTCTTTGGAAAATGACAGTAGCTTGAGTCTGGCCAGACACCGTGAGGAGTGGCGTCCCTGGCCACCCCAGCTCCAGCTCCGGAGGGTGCACATCAGACATGAGAGGGAAGTAGGTGCCTGATGTTAGTTCAGAGTTGAGGGAGAACCTGTCTCCAGTGTCCGCATCACCATGGTCAGCTTCTTTGTCTTTTATTGCACTGGGTTCTGGAAAGCTTTGGTTCCTCTGATGGCTGATATATTCCATCTCCAAGGTGGAAAGAAACGGCAGCTCCCTCTCCTCAGCGATGGCGCCCAGGTAGCCGCGCTCCCCCTGCTCAAGAAAGGCATCGATAGCCAGCCTGGCTGTCTCGCTGTGCTGGAGCACCAGCGGGGTGGGCTCCCTCCACCATGGCTTCTTCAGCTGCTCCAGGCGGCTCTTCAATGGCCCAGACGCCCCTTGCTGGCTCCCATAGCTGCGGTGGAGCTGGGGCCTCACCTCGACTGCCAGGTAGTTAAACATGACCAGAGCTGCTGATGCTGAGAGGTGTCTCTCCCGCTGGATTAGTCCTGTGTCCGTATTCAGGTCTTGTCTGCCCCTCCTGCACTCCTGAGCTCCTCCCAACAGGTTCCTTCAGGACTCAGCATAAGCTCAACTCCTTAATCACCAGGTACAGCCTCCCACTCCAGGGGAGGAGCCGGCTTTCCCCAGCTCCCTCACCCGGCTTCTCCAGACACACACCAGATACTCGGTGCCCAGAGTGTCCCTTTTGCGAGGGGAGGACTATCAGCTCTTCAAGCTGCTCCTTCCTTTTCCTTGTAACTGATTAATGTACTGTCCTCCCCTCCCCTTCCCTAGAGAGGTCCCCACCCTTGGCCTAGCAGGCTCTAACCTGTTTTGTCCCTCGCTGTGCTCACAGTGGAAATGCGGATGCTGGAACTTGTTCCTGCTTGAAATTTGTTCCAAATCAAACATGCTGCTTAGTGTCAGTTATAATGAAACACAAATATCCCAAGTGGGTAATCAGACTCGGCAAAGAGACTTACTCATCCCTGAGCCACAGATAATGCTCCTCCTTAGCATTTCTTGGGAGCCTGGCTCTGCTACACCAGCACCTGGCAGAGAAGCCAGAACACTCTATTTTTTGACACATAGAGTCACAGTGTTTGTAGGAATCACAGCAGGAATCTTGGTCATTAGATACCGCAGGTGGAAAGAGCAGGACCTCACATGCTCTTTTAGCATCTCCCTGGAAATCCATCAAGGAAAGGACATTCAACCTTAGGAGTCTGGTGCTGTGTGAGTGATGATACTCTCCACATGCTGCTTATTGGGGATTAGTTAACTCCAGCTTCCTAAAAGCATCATGGAGTTATTTTTGGAGGAACAGTACAGGCAGACATTGCTATGTGAATTAAGGCACTGTGTAGGAACACACCACGAGAACACAGTGTGTGAAGAACTGCAGAGGAGCAGAGATCAGCTCACCCTAGAGCTACTGAACTCCACCCAGGCAACCAGGGAATGAAGAACTGGCTGGACAGTTGATGTAATCAATTGGCCTTTTATCTACAAAATCCTCTGAGATTAAATAAAATTAAGTAATCTAAAAGCTAAATGTATGCCCTGGAATAATCACGAGGCGATAGTCTGTAGAGAGGGACGGCCATGCCTGAGTGTGAACCAGCACATCCAGGCACCGGGCTCTAAATCAGCTGGGATGAATCATATCCCCAAGGGACTATCACTCTCCACAGACTACAGCTGAGTGGGATGATTAGTTTGGATTAGCTGTCTAGTCTTTAGATGCCTGAAGTCAGGATGAAGCCTCAGCAAATGGCAAGAAGACTGCAAATGGCAAGAACAGAAGGAAAGGTGCATTGATTGAATCAGAAAACAGAAGTTGGCTGCCAGTTGCTTGTGATGCAGCGAGCAAGGGCAAAGTAGGGATAGGACAAAACTATAACGATGCTGCTGGCACAGAAGCGTTACAGGTGAAAATAAATGTTAGAACATCTTAAAGAATAACTTAAAATGTGAAGTGAACAGCCAAACTAGTGTAAGGAATTTTGGGGAAATAACAAAGGGTAGGAGCTGTAACATGGTGGGTGTTTTTCTGGAGCTGCTTTGCCAGGGTGATAACATAAAATAAGTGTACCATCACCCTGCTGTTTGCCTTCCTAAAGAGCTGAAGAGTGTGGATTTTTAAAAAAGTCATCAAATGCATATTTTCTGCTGCTGATTCTGTGAAGGGATTTGCACTGTCTCCAGCTGGTGTTTGGTAATGATCTACTCTCCCTCCAGTAATTTCTCATGGTCCTCAGCACATGAAAGCACACACAATGTAAACATCTCCAGCCCAGCTTTTCAGGCTGGGCTCCTTCAGGGTTGGTGGGGAGAGGGAGAGACTTCTAGGAGTCAGTTACCTCACCCTGCAGCAGACACCTGGAACAGGTCCGATGAAACGTGCCTTGGGAGCACTTACCTCTCCTCGCTGAGCAGCAGGAGCTTGGGCTGCCTAAGTGAGTGACAGAGGTTTACCATGCAGACATCTAAAATTAGATGAGAGGTGTCCTGTCCCTGCTGTCTGGCAAAATGGCTATAATTGGCACTCCAGAGGCTGATTGGCGAACACAGGATGTGGGAATCTCATCAGCCCATTTTTGCCAGCTAAAAGTAGGGATCTTATCTGGAAATGTCTACATGCCTTCTGCAGTCAACAGAGGACAAGGGGAAAATTCCCTCTGGCTGAATACACGCCCCAAGTGCCACTTCCAAGTCAGTGTCCCTGGGCAGCTATGCTCTGGTTGATACCTGAGCTCAGACAGGATCCAAGCATTAGGCAATACTTCATTCTTCCATCCCACAGATGTTCTTGGAGCTCAGCAAACACAAACACCTTGCCTGGGCTTCCCACAGAACGTACCTGCTGCTGCTTCTTCACGCACACATGGGAGGCAGCCTGCCAAGCTGTCTCCTGATAGATCTTGGAGAGGACTCACCTGGGAACACGAGAAGCCAGTTTGCTCCCCCCNAACCCAATCTTTCACCTCAAAACATCAGGGTGCTCCTCAGTGCTGTACCAGCATTTGTGGAAGGCACTACGTAGCAGTGCTCCACTGCGCAGAGTTCACTAGTCAGATGCACTCAGCCAGCACAGCTGGATGAGAAAAGTCCCAGTTTTAGTTCCTGCGCTGAGCTCTGTCAGCACTGAACCCACAGAGCAGTGCAAAGTCAAATCTCCCCATTTTTTGTCCAAGATTCCCAACCATGGCATTACAGAATCTAAGCACAAGTGGCAGCACACAAATTCCGTGTTTCATCTTTTCCATTCATTTGTTAAGACTCTCTCAAATCAGGGGAGAGGCAGCCTCGCACCTGCACAGCTTAAGGAGGGCACTGGATGCCAGTTATCAGCCACAGGCCAAATGATCCAACCACAAATGATGTCTGGGGAGGTAGGGCTCCCCTATCCCCCGCTGCCCCTGCCCAGTGGTGTGCCCAGAACAGAGGTCCTCTCCCACTGCAGCTCCAAGGTCTCTACCACCCCTGTGCCATGCAGGGAAACCGTGTGTCCATGGAGCTGCTGTGGTGGCCCTCTGAGGTCCAGCTGCTCAGGGGACTGATGCCCAGCTGTCAGGAGAGGGACCACAGCATGCTGCTTCCCTCAGCTGCTGCCCTGTACTGAACATGGGAAAAAGCACTTCCAGACACTCCTTCTGGGTCTCCTTCCAAAGGGAATCCACAGAGACAGAACTGGGTGTTGTAACATCACTGGGTCTGGCTACCAGCAGGAAGAGGGTGCACAGGGAAGGATGTGGGACCCTGTGTGTCACCTGTGGGTGCTGTGGGCTGCCTGGCCTCCCGCACCCCTAATGGTACATCAGATGATAGAGTACATCTGCCTAAGATGCCTGGTTTTGACAGGATGTGGAGCAGCCCAGGAGCTTGCAAGTGGGATGAGGAATGAAGGAGCCCAGCTCATTGTGATGTAGTCATTAATGAAGGCTTTGCATGTGCAGGACTCCTCACTTCTAAAATAAGCACGAGGGAGCTCTCACCTCTGGGAGAGCTGCAGCAGCTTCCCAACAGGATCCAGGCTCAGCAGCTTGTGCAGGGCCCTCCTACATGAACACACCTGCACGAGACAGCAACAACAGGACAGCAGATGTTGCTGGTTACAGATGTTGCTCTTTACATTGCAAGTTAAACTGAGGAAGCTCGCCTTGAAAAAAAACCAACAAAATGCCTTTTTTATACACAGAAGGCTCCCTAAAAGAAGATTTTAAAAAATTCAAGGCCGTGTTTGGAAGTGTTTCCACTAACCTGACCCAGGTCCCTCCAGCAGATCTATTGCCACTTGACCTAAACTTCCTGACTTCTCCCAGCATATCACATCTCGAACAGCCACTGAAGGTTAACAGCAGAAGGTTAACCACTCTCATGCGAGCTCTGCATTCTCAGTGGAAGGATGAGGCCCAGCCATCTCTTCTGTCCCACAAATGAGCAGAGCAAGCTGCTCAGCAGGTTGAATGACTGTAAGCAAAACAAGTACTCCCTCAACATGTTCAGCAACTTCAGGAAGAACACACGTAGGATGCACAGGGCAGCCCCGAACGCCTGAAGAAGGGGCAGTGGTCAAAAATAAACCTCACCAGAGGAATCTGGGAAGGATCACAAGATTGTTAATATGCAACTGCCCCATCAGGGTGCAGGAGGCCGGGCAGCCCACAGCACCCACAGGTGACAGTCCCTCTTGCAGGCGAAGGAGGGGCGGGCACTGCATAAGCAGCAGAGCCCACTGTTCACTGGTGCTGAGCCTCAGGGTCTTTCCCTGAGAATCTTTAGCATCCTTGCCAACTTTCCCAGGCAAGGATTAACCCACATAAGCTGCTGCCCTCTCCTTGCCTTCTCAAACCTTCAGGAGAACATGGAGCACGCTGAAGGCCAGGCTGTGCAAACACAGTGTGCTCAAAAGATGGAGATCCTGTTCCCTGCGGTACAGGAACACCATCACCCAGAAAGCTGGGAGAGCTGGACACAGTGCAGGTCAGTGGGAAGGACAGGACACTGGTTCATCACAGCCTCTTGCAGAGAAAAGAGCAGAGAAACCTTGATTAGAGTTCATTAATCAAGGGGATGACAGAAGTCAAAGCAGGGCAGATGTGAAGAGGCAGATGGGGAGGAGCCCATACAGGGAGGTCTCCACTAGGAAACCTGGACAATGCTCTCAGGCACAGGGTGGGATTCTTGGGGTCCTGTGCAGAGCCAGGAGTTGGACTCAGTGAGGCTGATGGGTCCCTTCCAGGTCAGGATATTCCATGATTCTAAATTAGCTGCCACCAGCATCACCCAAGAAAAAACCTCATGTACAAGGCTATGGCCATGACCAAACCCCCGCACTAGGGCCTGAAATAGCCACTGCATTTGTAGCACAACTCTCTTAGTAGAAGAATTAGAAAGACACAGCAGTTTCTAGGTATTAAAACACTTACAATTCCCTACCTTGGGACTTTCTTCTTTCTGGAAGGAAGCAACCAGTCCAGCTTTGGAGCTCAATGCCTCATTCAGCAAACCTCTCCAAATGCTCAAGCAGTACTTCAGCACATCCCTGGGATGCAGACGACCTTTGTTACGTGCTCAGAATTAAACCATTCTCCAACAAGTAGGAAAATGCGGAAAATGCAAGTGGGTCACGGAGTAAGGCATGGCTCCCACTGCTCCTCAGAGCGGTGCTGTGCAGTGGCACTGGCACTGGCACATTTCACAGGGACCATGCTCGCAGAACCAGTCCCCTCCCAGCTGATGCTCCCCCCCCCCCCTTCCCCCCAGCTTTGCTACTCTTCACCTACTCTACATTCATCTAATTGAAAGCTCCGGTGGAAGAATTTGCTTTTAGGAGTCCAGTTTCTGCTTCCCACACTTGCCGAGCCAAGGGCAGGGTAAGGGAGACAGGACAGGTTAACTCCGACTGCCAGGTCAGGAGAAGCAGTTCTGACCTGAGGGCTTGGTGGGGCAGAGGCACAACTGAAAACATCACTTTGTGGAAGGTGAGGACAGGCGTCACAAATCTGGGAAGTGATAACTGCACTTCAACAGGGCTTAAGCACTGGATAGCACAGAAAACATGAAGATCGTCAAGGATGCCTGTGCTCTCAGCACTTCAGCACTTTGAAGGAGAAAATAGTTCAACACCTAAAGGCTGAACTGGCAGAGCAGCCAGGGTGACACAGGAAAACATTTAACCACCTAAAATAGAGAGTGGGCATTGAAGAGTATCAGATGAGTCCCCCCTACTGCAAAACATCTCAAAAATATCAGCCTAAAGCAACAGACTTTCCAAATTTGACCCTGTGAGGAAAAACATGCTCCTACTCTCCCATGGTGCAAAACAGAAGAGAAGGAAGACACTGAGTGCTGACCTTTCTACCGACAGAGAGCAACCCAGGATCCAGCTGAAATCATGAGTGCTTCCTAGGGGCTTATGTCTCTTCATTTTAAGATACCTGGAAAAGTTGGAAGAGTAAGTAATTTGGAATCCTAAGTCATGTCCAAATTCTGTATATGAGACAGGAGATCACGCTGGATGGTAAAGTGTTTCCTTCCAGAAGAAATTCACATGGATGTGTTCATTTAAATACAGTACATGCCTCCAAACTGAGGGTCTGAGACCACTTTCCAAAAACCCAACAGCAAAAACAAAGAACTGTCCGTAAGTGAAATACCTTCAATTATTCTCTATGGAAAACTTTGAAAATAGGAAAACACGGGCTTTACAATGTTTGATTAAACCCCTATGTTCTGCTGCCCTCAAAGCAGAGCTGTGTGTAGGAATCACTCACCTGCCAATCACTGCTGCTGGAACACTTGCAGAGGGCAGATTTTGCTACTGGAAATGTATTTTCTTTCCTTCTGGCTGGAGAGATGTCTTATGTAAGATACTGGCAATGACAGCTTTCTAGCTCACCTTTCTTCACCTCGAGAGCAATAGGGGTCACATTAGAATCCCAGAATGGTTTGGATTGGAAGGAACTTTAAAGTTCGTCTCATTCCACCCCCTGCCACGAGCAGGGACACCTTCCACTATCCCAGGTTGCTCCAAGCCCTGTCCAACCTGGCCTTTGGACACTTCCAGGGATGGGGCAGCCACAGCTTCTCTGGGCACCCTGTGCCAGGGCCTCACCACCCTCACAGGGAAGGATTTCTTCTTGATATCCAATCTAATATTGTATGATCCTGTCTCTGGGTAACTAATGACTGGGAAGCAAAGTCTTCCCTGGTCCTGTGTAGCCTCCAGTGGATCTTCCCTCTCTAACAAATTACCCTTTTAATTCAGAGACAGTATCTGCCTTGTTTTTTCACCAAGCTCCACACACCCAAGCACCACTGCTGGCTCAGCCCTTACAGAGGGTGGGTAAAGGCATTTCATGGCCCAGCCAGAGCCGTGATTACAGGTCTTTATTCTCACCCTAATAAAAGGTGCAAGGGCAGATGCCTATGACTCCAATCTGGCACCATCACTTGTGGAGCCTCCTGTCCATAAACACAGGGGAGGGTTGTTTTGACCGCATGCTGTTCCACATTCAGAGCACAAAGGCGTTCTCACCTCCAGGCCGGCTGTCCCAAGAATTCCAGCAGCTCTCAGGCTGCCCCGCAGCCATGCACAGTCCCCAGGCTGGATGGTGGTACGCACCCAGCCCCGTGTTCCCATGGCACGGATAACATGAGCCCAGGTTTAAATTACACAGCAGGAAAGGGGTTAAAGTTTAAATAACTGTTTTGTATATGAATTATTGTATGTAGCTTTAAGCCAAAATATCTACCATTAATTTTTCCACCTATTTCAGGAGCAGTAAGATACACAAAGTAAAGTTTATTTTGGTACTTGGTACACTTCACTCTCATTAAAAATAAATTAATCAGCAAATTCCTACACAGCTCAGCCTTCTTTTATGTAAATACAAGCCAGCTGTAATGAATTATAAGGTGTTATTATCTCACACACACTGTATAATACTTCACACATAAGAGGTTTCTCTGCTTAGCTCAGCTTTCAATAAAAGCATCTTAAATAAACTGCAAGCAAGTTGTTTGGGCTGTAATGTTTTCACAGAGAAGGGATACACCTCGCACAGAGAGAGGGGCTCTTTACACGACTCAATTTTCTAACAAGTTAAACTGAGGAAGCTCGCCTTGAAAAAAAACCAACAAAATGCCTTTTTTATACACAGAAGGCTCCTTAAAAGAAGATTAAAAAAAACACCCACAAGGCAGTGTTAGGGAGCCTGTATGCTGCATCCCACTGCTTTTTACATGGAGAAGGGATGGCAAATATTCCCCAACACACACTATGAAGAAAGCAACTTGAGAAGGAAGAATAGTGACAGCCAGGCACAGTTACACCTTCACCAGACTAAGGAGTCACAAATTAAGGTTTAAATTCACAAATTAAGGATTATCACCTTCTACTTTTGCTTAATACTTTTATTAGGAATAAATCCTGATTTTATAAGGCTTATTCTTATCAAAAGCACATATGGCAGAAAAAAAACCCACTGCAATTTTACTGAGACTGACATTTATTATTGACTTGGATTTTGGACAGGAGAGAAATAAAAACTGTTTTTGCCACTGGAAACAGCCTAGTGAATCTTCCACCCACACAAAGCACCTCAGCCTCTGCTGATCTCATCAGTGCAGCTCCTGCTCCCCTAATTACTGTGTTGGCATCATTTGCCTGCACAGCCATAGAACGTTTTCACTGGTGCTGAAGGATCTTGCTAAAAAGCCCTGGACCACTGCTTTAGGGGATGGAGGATGGCAGAGTCCTGTCTCAGGAACACAAACATGGATGTTCTTTTCATAAAGGAATTCCTAGAGCACAATTCTACAAAGAACATGGAAGTATCAGCAAGGCAGACTGAAACATCAAGTACCGAGGCAACTTTAAGTGCCAGCCCAGCCATAATTGGGGTTTTAATCTCCCTAAGACAGCAAAGTCACAGGGGATTGCTGGGGACTGTGCATTATTCTTTGCATTCTCTTATCCTTGTGCAACAAAGCAGAGAGTTCCTAAAAGGGATTTTCACAGAAAACCCTTCAGAATCTGTTAATGTTATTCTTAACTCCACTAAAGCAAAGATGGACCATTCCATCTTGATATCAGGCATTTAAAATATATACTTAATATCTAAATATGCAAAGCTCAGATTTGCATGCACAACCATTCAGGGAGCAGAGGACACCACTGTGTCTCTGAGTAGCAGCTCTTTAAACGAGGCAAGGGACAGAAATGTCTTCTTGAGAGAACTCTACATCATGGTGAATACCTGGTTTCCTAAAGGCAGAAGGCAGCTGTGTCCATTTGTCAGCAAGGGCCACTCAGGGCCATAAAAAGGACAGAGGTTCTTAAAACAATGAGGATTTATTTGCGGGTGAAGATTCGGGAGTACGGCTGTCCAGGAGGCTACTGAGGCACCACGGATGGGATAGCTAATGTAATGTTTTCCTTCCAACAGCAGATTTTTCTTCCTGACCACACAGCCTCAGCCCGGTCCCATTCCAGGCATGCTTCCCAAGCTGTTCTGACACGCGGATCTCAGAGTCCTTCGTCGTTGTAAACAGGGGACATGGGCTTGAGGATGCTGCGGGCGTTGCTCTCCACCAGCGGCCGCCAGCTCACCTCGCCCGTGAGCAGCAGGTCCTCCCCACTCAGCGCATCCAGGTGCTGCACCTGCAAGCACAGCAAGTCACTGCCGCGTGTCCCACCGCCCAGCCAGCTCCCTCAGCAGCTACACAAACACCTTTCTTTCCAAAATGCAAGCACAACAGGGAGATTTCAGCCTACTCTGCCATTTGTGTGAGGCAGACCTAAAAAGATCACTTCTGACTGCGAAGCGTCACAGAAAGGCCAGGATAAGGATCTGCAGATCCTCTGGAGTTACCTGTGTCACTAATGCCTTAGCTAATGCCTCCTCTGAAGGTTTGGCAACAGGGCAAAGAGGAACCACACAAAGCTGCCATGAGTCACTTCATCCTCCTGGTGGTTACTGCAGGGGACACTGCCCGGACCAGCACCCCATGGAGAGCTCCCATCCTTCACACAACTGAGGCTTTAGCTACAGAAAAATGGCCTGATCAGCAAGGAACACCTGGGATTTATCACATAAAAGCACATGAGCTGGGAGAAGTGAACATGCAATGAATGCTCGTCCTCACAACAGAAGAAATCCCAGAATGGTTTGGGTTGGGAGGGACCTTAAAGCCCATCCAGTCCCACCCCCTGCCATGGGCAGGGACACCTTCCACTAGACCAGGCTGTTCCAAGCCCTGTCCAGCCTGGCCTTGGACACTTCCAGGGATGGGGCATCCACAACCTCTCTGGGCAAGGTAATTTTAAGGTGCGATGTAAACAAAATTAAAAAAGAAAAACCTCCTCATAATACAGCAGAGGGTCAGCTTGCTGCCACTGGCCACCCTAAATATGGGAAATGTGGAAAAAAAAAAAAAAGAAAAGAAAAAATCCCTCAAGGATTAGTCAAAGACAAACCCACCACCATTAGCTCAGGAAGGCTGGGAGAGCTGACCAGGGGTACAGTGCATGTTGTCCTATCAGTATGTTCTCCTCTGCCATCCACTAATAGCCATTGTTAAAGACAGGATCCACAAGAAACTGTAGGGACAACCTGGCACACAATGTTACTGGAAACAAAGGATAATTGGACAAGGAGTTTCTCAACAGGGGAATGAATGCACCCATGGCCACAGAGGGTCACACTGGAAAGCCATCTAAGCACAATGTCCTGTTCCTGACAGTCACCAAGAGCAGCTTCCCCAGGAGGAGTTAAACACAGCACACAATGCTCTTTTCCTTGTTCATTTTCCCTCCCTCAAAAAATCTGTTCATTCACAGATGTTGAGTCTGAAGTGGTTGTGGATTTAATAGCCCTGGGCAAATTGGCAAACTTTTCTTTCATAAACCTTGCCAGTGGCTTTGGAACTCACGTGCAATTGCAGCACCCCAACCAACAGTGGCAACGTTCTGTCCTCACATTCCTGTGTCACTGAACACCTTTCCTTGCTCACCTTTCATATGCCTTTGGGATTTCCCAGAGCTGTCTCCCATTCTTTCTCGGGCAGGGGATTCTACTCATTGCTAATAAAGGAGCTGTTTCACTGTCACCCTTAGTGCTCCTCTTTGAGCCTTCTTCAGTTAACATTTTATCTGTCCTCATGGTCAGCACCTGAACCAGACACATTATTCCAGCTCACAAGGGTACCAGGGATGTAAAGCTGACACCACAGCACTATTTTATCCTCTATTCCTTCCCTAGTAGTTCTGAGTACTTGTTTTACATTTTTTAAACACTATGGAGTGCTGAGCTGACATTTTGATAATAAAATTATAATCTCAAGGCCTCATTCCTGCGTGGTAACAGTTCAGAGCTCACTGTACATAGGTACATATGTAAAGCTGGCTATGTTTTCCTCAAGTGCACCACGTGTCTGCAGGAACGACCTGTCTGCACAGAACTTGTACTGATTCCTCCCCAATGTGCCACATTTTCCTGCCTGATCACTCTTTCCTATTCAACTGCTGATCGCTTCAGATCTATCCTTTGCTTGAATATCCACAAGTGCAACAAAGTCCTCATCTGGCAAGAAATTATCCCAAATTATATACTTTTTATGTGCATTTGCCCCCAGCAAACTTTCCTATGGCCTCACCACTGAGCAGCAGCAACCTTCAGCATTAAATTAAGCCAGTCCCTCCCGAAAACTCTCTGGCAGTCCCAAAGTATCGTCAGTCCCTCAGGAAGCTCAGCCTGTTATTTCCCTTTTTCTCAGACACACACTGAAATACTGTCTCTCCATACCTCTATCTGATCCTGAATATAGTATTGGAAATATTACAGAGAATGATGTTGTGGAAGTTCCAGTCTTCAACTTCCTGTCCAACACCCTCCACTTTTCCGCCATAAACTCTCTCACCCCTTTTCTTTGGTGTCCACGTGTACTCTATCCCACCAACATTTTCTAGAGACCTGGTTCACAAACCTCCTCAGGGCTGAGAGGACAAACACTACTCAGTATTGTCTCCTCCAGGTAATAACTGAAAGAAACAGAAATAATTCTGGAAAACAAACCTTTTGCTTCTTTTCCTCAAGGGTAAACAAGAGACTTTCAAGCTCTATGTGCTATTTCAATATGAAGAGAATTCCAACTCTCTAACATTGATAATAATTCGACAACAAGTTGCAGCCTATTTCTGAAACATTTTGTCAAGCCCCTCCATAGCATGGGTCCAGAAATAGATGAGCAGGATTGCTTTCAATATTCCATTAATTTCTCTGCAGCCATTTGTCATCAAACTGCAGTTATGATCTGTTCTCTCTGGTGACCAGGGACAGGACCCAAGGGAACAGCTGGAGCTGTGTCAGGGAGAGTCAGGCTGGTTATCAGGGAAAGGTTCTTCCCCCAGAGGGTGCTGGGCACTGCCCAGGCTCCCCAGAGCATTTAGACAACACTCTCAGGCACAGGGTGGGCTTGTTGGGGTGTCTGTGCAGGGCCAGGAGCTGGACTTGGATGATCCTTGAGAGTCCCTTCCAGCTAAGGACATTCCATAACTCTATAATAAATATCATCCAGTTTTCAGTCTTCTGAAAATTTCAGTCTTCTCCTTAAAAATGATCACTGAATATTAAAATCAGATTTATTTATGAGGAACTGAGCTGCATATGCAAGCAATAAAAGAAAGCACTCTACGTCCTGAAGCAAAGGCTGAGGACAGTGGGGCCGTACCTGTTTGCGCACGTACTCCACGAGCAACTCCAGGTGCCGAGGGTCATCACAGTTCCTGTTAAAAAGGTTTCTCCAAAGAGCTGCTGCCAGAACATGATCATCAGACAAGATTCCCTAAAGGAATGTACAGAGGAGGATTAAAAACTGCATGTGAAGAAGGTCTGAACACAAGACACCCCCATTTTGTGCACTTGGCCCCTGGCCACAGCACCTGTCCCAGAGCCCACAGCTGCCATGGGCTCTGCACATGGAAACACAGCAACATCACTCTTTCCCAGAATGGAAAAACAACCCTGGCCTCAAATTAATTTACAGAGCAGCCTGTAACCAATTTTCTGGCAAGTTAATTTGGAAAAAACCTGGGTCAGGGTATTCCTAACATTGGAGTTGATAACTGCATTTCTATGTAATGAAATCTTTACCATAGAAATGGTGATCTTACAGAGAAGGCAGCACCACCTCCTGAGAATGTGTGAAGCCTGTGACACTTTAAAAAGAAAAATTAAAGGATATTTACTCAAATGTTGCAGAACTGTAGGCTGGAGTTTGCTATTTTTCTTTGCTTTTAAACTTTTCATTCGAAATGAGAGAGAAATCCTGTTCATCAAGAACTATCTAGATTTTTCCAGTTAAATCTAATATTAGCTTTGGTTTATACAAGAACTGCATCCATTAATGTTATTTGTCCAAATTGTCTTGAATTTTTATTGTCTTTTTAGATTATGAGATGTTGTCACCACAGGCTCATAACTCCTTCTGTCTTCTGCTGACACATTTGCCAAAGGCAAAAGACTTTAAAATATCCAGTTAAAAATAAAAAAGGTCAACATGTCTTTAATCGAAGCTAACATTTTGTTTCCAAAAAGACTGTCAACAAACACAGGCAGACACATCCTGGCTATACTTAAAACTAGATTAAACCTTGCATGTGTAACACTGTCCACAGCTCTATGAGGTTACATGTACAATATATTAATAACACAAATCACTGTGCAAAAAATAATACCACAATGTGAATAAGAGCATCTGAAGAGCAACACTCACTAGAGCAAAAAAAAGATGTAATTGTATTTTCCTCTTGAAAGTCCTGCAGACACTTGTGCAGTGGTGCTTTTGCCTCCCTGTATTATTAGGTACTGCCTATAAATATTCTCGCATAAACTCCCTATAAATACTCTATAAATCCTCTCTTTGCTTTCAAAGTACAGCTGAGTACAACAGAATTCAGAGGGAGGAAATGATTTAGTGATGGCCAAGCAGGGATGGTGAAGCAGCACAAAGAACACCCCACCTTCCACACCCCATGGTTTAAATCCATATGCTCTGTGCTTTCTGGTTTCCTCAAAGAACTTTCACTGAAGGCTGCTTCCCTAACATAATATTTCTCCAAAGAAATGGACAGTGAATGTTTTACCCATCTGGACTATTCTGTGTTCAGGAATTAGATGGTCTACTTGTTGTACATTCCCTGAAAACAGCCGCCTTACCTCATCGTATCCAAACAGAGCTGCATAGAAATTTTCTACCATCCTTTTCAAATCTTCTTTTAGAACAGCAGAATTAATCTGAAAAACAAACCAGAAAATAATCAGTACAGGCTCTAAGGAAGACGTGAGGAGAAAATATTCCCAGTTTCACTGTGAGTGGATAAAGAGCCACCAGTGCCCCAGCCCACCTCACTGAAGTCTGGCTGCGAGCAAGAGTCAGTCACTTTGGAACCCCTGTGACACAGCTCTGTTAATTCTGACACAACTGAGATCGGTGTTACTCAGTACACAACTGGCAGGAACATCCCCAGCCAACAGCTCTGCCAACAGCTGCAGGAGTAGAGAGAAAATGCTGCAGGGGGAGCATTAAGCAAGGCTGCCCTTGAAGTGGCAGCACAGCCCAAGAGCAAGGAGACCCCTCTGTAGTTTAATTATTGAGCAGCTATTCCAGACCTTCATTCATCCATAGAAACTCAAAGGTTTTTCAACTGTTTTTCCCCAACGCACAGACTGCAGGGCTGGATATGCTACTACAGAGGAAGTACTGGAATGCTAAAGACAGAGACATCACCCTGCCACTACTCCTCCTGTACTGTCCAGACAGACTCTCAGCCAGTAAGAACATGAATTCTGCCTCTCCAGCATCTCTAGCAGCTCAGACTTACAAGTTTTTGACTATGACTAAATTTCTTTCAGTCTGTGATGACCCAGCAACTTCCCCCACGCTCACCGTGTGACTCAGTCCAAGTTCCATTCTGACCTTTAACTAAGTTTAATAACTGCTTGAGTATTTGCTGGGTTGGCCTAAGCCACCCATTGGCGTGAGAACTGACCCCAAGTGAGCTTAAAATGGGACTGGACCAACTGCGGGGTGCAGAGGGATGGCTGAAATACCTCCTGTGCATCTCCCTCATCCACACTGTCTGTCTCTCTTGCCTGTACTCGTTACTTGTACCAACAAAGTGATGCAGTTCCAGCTACACTTTGGTAAAGCTTCTTTTTTGTACTGACTGCCATGAGGGATCCAAGAGACACTAAGCATTTCTTTTCTACAGCTCTCACACGCTCCAGAAGTACAAATGCAAGGCGCATCAGCCCTGCACACCAGCAGGCTGCCCTGCACCAGACACTCAGGGGTGACACTCTACTTTGCATAGACAGGATTTACACACAAGAGCCCATCACACCCACCACACTGGGAACCCCTTGTCCTGAATACTCTCTCGGTGTCCTTACAAGTATTCACCTTGGCAACTACACAACAGCTTTTCTATCAAAATACGAGTTAGCTTCTGCCAAGTGAACAAATTTCCAGTTCATATACTCTTCCCTTAAACCACTGTCTTTTTTCATCTGATTTTTATAGCAATGCACATAGTGCAAACACAAGGAAAATTCCTTTTATGTCAGTTACTCATATTTTTCCATTAATATAAACTATTAAAATTCATGCAGATATTTTATAGGCTATCAAGATTTGGAGACTGGTTATTACTGAATGCTTAAAAAAAGAACTAAACATAAGAAATCAGAGGGTTAAATGATGACTGCAACTTCTGTAATGACTTAATTAAATTTTTATTGAGTACATAAACTATGATGTCATTTCTACCCAACCATGCTCAAAACTTTTATGCATGTCAGAGATCGTGGTTTTTCTCAATAGAACATACTTCTAAATAAGCTGCAGTTCTACAGCTCTAATAAGGGGGAGCAGGTCTCATGTAACACACTCAATAAATTATCCTTCCATTTTAAACAAACAAATTCCATGAGTTATTATATATTTGCCACGCACTTTTTATGACATAATAAAAATGTTACCTCAAGGATTACTTAACACATACTACAAATGTTACAGCAGGCAACTGCAAGGGGCAAAGAAAACAAATAGTCCCATTACAGAGACAAGTCCTGGACTATACATCCCTGGGGAAACAGCTTTCCCTACTAAAAACAAAGAGCAGCAGCTTTAAGTTAGGAAGAAACAGATCCATGAAGGAGATAATGAAGTTAAATAAACATGGCAATAAATACATCTTAAAAGACAGTTTCAGATATAAAATCTGATTTAGGGCATGGAGCTGTATCTTAGGCGATGAAATTACATTTAAAGCAATATTGCAGTTTCTTAAGAATACAACTGGCATTAGTCAAGTACAAACATTGAGAGAAAAATTCCTTCTTTATAAATCAAGAAAAATGAGCAAATCCAAATCAGTTTTTGCTGGAAACACTTCCTCTTTCAAAGCTTGTACAAGTTCTTACCACTGGGCAGTTTCAGGATCTGACTGGTCATGATTCTGCTGACTCTTCCACAGTTTGTTATAAAGAAGAAAAACTGCTAGGGAATTCCAAATGAGTAATTTCACAAGGAAAAAAAACCAGTAACATCTGGAGCTCCTCTTGGGACTTTGCCCCTTTGCCTTCCTTGGAACAGCCCAGTGCAGAGCTGTCACTGGACAGCTTTATGTGCTATGGCCCAAATGACACAGGACTGTGTTAGTTCAAAACAAGGACCCCATTCTTGGTACACATCTCACCTTTACAAGACCTCTGAAACAAGGATGTGTACAACTAACATTATCTTCCTGCTACATGTCACAACTGTTCTCTGAAAGGCTCCATGAGCCCACATTCTGCCTGTGGGACAACTTCAGCAAGCAGCTGCTGGATTTTCCATTTCACAGTGAAGAAACCGTCTTCAGCCTCAGCGAGTTCATGTGCATCATCCAACAGCCACACGGTGAGGGGCACTCTGCAGCAGACAAGTGACAGCGCCAACTCTCACTGAAGGTTTTATATTCTAAGAAGATTTCTAGGGAGGTAGGAGCACACTGCTCTCCTGTACTGCTGGACACGTAGCAAAAGACCTAAGATGTGGACATGGTATTTAAAGTGCTGCTCTAGAATCAGTTCATATCAGTGTCCTGTGATGGACCAAGAGCTTCCTTTGGTAATGAATCTCCTCCTCCTCCCCACTTTCTTTGGCTCACAGTGCAGAGTAGGATCAGTGTGCACAGACTGGAAGGTAAATGACAAGACAAGAAGAACATCCTCAAGTTGTGCCAAGAGAGGTTTAGATTGGATATGAGGGAAAAGAAACAACAGAAAGTGTTTTAAAACACTGGCACAGGCTTCCAAGGGCAGTGGTGGAGTCACCATCCCTGGTTCAAAAAATGTGTGGATGTGGCAGCTGAGGACATGGTTTAATGGTGAACATGGGGGTGGTGCTGGATTGACTCATGGTGAATGGATGATCTGAATGGTGTTTCCCAATCTTAACAATTCCATGATTCCATGAACTCTGATGTTCTCTGCCTGCTCAGAGCCATCAGCCCAGGGATGAGCACAGAGCCGCCGAGGTGCAGGACACGGGATCCCTGGCAGTGCCACTGCACACCTGTGTCTTGCCAGCGCTGCCCAAGCTGGGATGGCCAGGGGCTGCACTGTCTGAGAGCACTGCGACAGGAGTTTCTTTCTGCTTCAGCTTTTGCCAGCATGTGTTGCACCCTTAAGCTACTTTAACACATTAATCCTTCCATAGACTATAAAGCCAGAAGGGGCACTTTCTAACTGCCTCGTACAAGCACTAGTCATTGAATTCCAGGCAGCAATTCCTCTCTTTAGGCTGTAAGTTATGCTTGAACTAGACTTTTTTATGAAGAGATTTCAGCCAGAAGAAATGATTAGGTCATAGAACCTGACCCTCTGCATATCACAGACCATTACATTTCACCGAGTTCCTCCTGTACTAAGCTCACTAAGTTGTGTTTGGCTAAAGCATATCACCCTCACAGTTGAACATGTGTATCTCATTTCATATTTGAATTTTCTGGCTTGGGTTTCCACCCCCTCATTCTCATTATACCATTCCTGCTAGAATAAATAGCCTCTTCTGTACAATGTGTTTGCTCCTGTACCTGTACACAACGGATGTGTCAGCACAGTCATCTTTTCAAACTAAGACTAGACTCTTCCAGGTGCACTGTCGCACCACATCAGCAGCACACTCCTGGAGTGGTCAAAGTTGCAACAGCAAAGTAGTGGTTTATGCTGATATAGTAAAAATTAATCCATCCCTTGTGCAAAACAAGTTCCACAGGTCTGAGTACACTCATGTTGTCATGGCTGAGTCTACTCTGGGGACTTCTGCAGCCCCACTGCCATAAATATCAACCACTCCCACTGACACTTCCGACTGCTGGAGCAGGCATATCAGCAGAAGTTCCTGAAGGAGACACAGGACCAACCTTTCATAATAAAATATGTCACTCCACAAATATTTTGGCTTTTTTATGCCCCTTCACTCAAGTTGAAACTTGACAGAATTACTTGTAATATGGCTTATGTTATTTATAAATAGTACATAAGCACTTATATATGGGCTTTTTTGAGTGCTTTCTCAGAACACTCTTAAAACACACATGACATTAAGCGGGCAAATGCAGCACTTTTATTTCATCCTATAACGTCACTACTGCTTGCAGGACAGTAATTTTGAAATGATTGAGACTGTAGCTAGGATCAAAAAGATTAAATTAATAAAACAGATTAGGAAGATTTCTGTAGCAAGGGGCCATAAAGGCCAGTTCCTTCAGGCACATGCTTGTGAAATGACAAAGATACTGAAGAAATTATTTTTCCAATCTTCAATTTTTGAGCCTTTTATTAACTGCTCTGCTACTTTGTCTGCAAAGCAGATCACTGCTTGTAATTAGCCACAGCTTGAGTCCTGTATGCTTTAAATATTAACTCTTCTGATAAATTCTCTATTTTCTTAATTAGAAGTAATTTTGTAACACACCTCCATAATCATTAACTTCAAAGAACAGTCTTTAAAGCCTTCTTCAATATCCATTGATAACCTACTCCAATATTCTTTTAACCTAGACAAAAGCTAAATGTTAGGTTGTAGCAGAACCAGCTCCTGCCAAAATCCTCAATCCATAAAAACAATATGTTAATGGAAAAACTTGTGCATGCTCTTCTACCTTCACAACAATTGTGCAATCATCAATAAGGCTCCTCAGAGCAAGTTTATTCCAAGCAGACACAGAAAAGCAAGTTATAACAACATTACCTACATCTTTCAGCAAAAGCAGATGATCACCACTACCCAGAAACCCAGAAAATGAGGTTTGTTCCTATTTTGCAGTTTATTAATTTGGAAGCTCTGTCATGGTAACAGTTACAGATGTAGAGGAGATCACAGTACAATCTGAACTGTATTCAATGGCTTATTCCAAATTCCTGCTTTCCTGCAGAACACGGATGGCAGAGCTCACTGACAACCTCTCAAGAGAACGATCAGGGAAAAGAGGTCAAATTGCTGTGCTCTGTCAAATTGTGCTGATTCTCTGTAAGGTGAGCAGTTGTCAAGGGATTTTCCTGTAATGCCTCTTGAAAAAACTAGTTGCTAAAAGCCTAAAGCTAATCACCAGTGTGTTTCTGAACACACCAGAATCAGGAATTCAGCCTGATAAACTGATAGAGGAAATTTCACAACCAAGTTTAAAAGAGGCACTTGGAGCAGACAGTAGTAAAGGTAGATAAATCATTAAGTTAAATATGCACCATGAGCACTGCCAGAGATCCTGTAAAGCTCCGGCCCCTCACTTGGACAAACCCCAGGGACTGTCAGAAAGTGTCACACACCAGGAACACTGATCAGACCAAGGGGCCAGCTACCAGGGTATCCTGCCTTCAACAGCAGCCAGAATCCCTGAGAAAAGGCCAAACACTACACAAGCTGAGACCTACTTCTTCCAAGGATTCTCCCAACCAATTTCAGCTCAGGATACTTCCCAACTTTTGCTCTTTGTTTAGAGAGTAACCTCCAAAAGGTCTCTATGTCCAGAGAACTTTCTGCACCCACCATGTGCTTCAGCAAGAAGCACCCTGGTCTGCTACGCCCAAGGAGATCCACCTCCTCCTGGGTGTTGCCCCTCAAACTGGCTCCTGCTGGTTTCATCTGCTGGCCCAGTCTTTCCACAGGATCAGGCAGTGAATACCCATTGCTCCATCACCTTCTCACAGCACTCAGGATTCTGAAAGTCAGAGAAGGATCCCAGAATGGTTTAGATTGGAAGGGACCTTCAATCCCATCCATTTCCACCCCCTGCCATGGGCAGGGACACCTTCCACCAGACCAGGTTGCTCCAAGCCTCGTCCAGCCTGGCCTTGGACACTCCCAGTCCATCATATTCCAGGTGATATGATCTGCCCACAGAGACAGGCTTCAGATAACTTTAAAGAAGTCAAGAGCAACAAAATTCCAGGGATTATAAAGTACTAGTAAGTGAAACATATTAGCTGACATTAACAGGGCTGCAGAGACAGGACAGGTGGCATTCATTCTGAAAAGTATTTCAGCAGAAACAGTTAAGTACAAATTAGTAGAAAATACATTAAATGAAAATAAAAATCATAGATAATTATGACCAGTGATATTCAGTGCTGATAAAGGTACCACTAGTAGGTGTTAAAAAAAATAATTCATAAAACCTATTTAACAATGTGCACACATTTGGCAGCTACAGTTTGGAAATGGAGCTTTAAAAGAAAAAAATTAAGTTCAACAATTCAGTAGTGAAGAAAAAGATAAATAAATTTTAGGCATTATTATGAAAGGAATATAAACCAAAAGAGGAACCCTATTCTGCCATAAATCCATAATGTACCTGCATATAAAATGCTGCACATAATTGTGACCTTTTAATCTGAGAACAGATCTAAAAGTAGTGGAAAACACATAGAAAAGACCATGATGACATAATGAGACATATGAGGAAATGCTCATTGTATTCAGGCTTAAATGAGGAAGAAGATGGTGGAGAGGTAAAATCATGAGTGGTATCAAGCAGATAAACAAGGAATTATTGTCCACTGTTTCTCATTAAAAAACATGTAGAAAATAATCTGATGAAATGACCAAATAATACGTTAAAATTTAAATGTTTTCTCATGCAACACATTTAAGTGGCAGAAATCACTGCCACAGGGCATTAAAGAGCAAAAAACACTGAAGAGGTAACAAAGGGCCTGCACATTCCTGGAGGGTTTCTGTCAGTGATCCCAAACACGGCGGTCTCTGTGCAGCTCTCGGGTTACTCATTAGTAAATGCCAGGAGAATATACCCACAGTTCTGTTTCTTATCCTTTATCCCAAATATTTCTGGTCATTGGCAGCCACAGCACACACTGGATCTTCATCTGACAGTAGCAGGAGCCCTGAGCATGTTCAGTTTTGTCCATTTTTTGCTGACCTTTGCAGATATTGGCTGGCATCTCTCCTGTCTGGGTCTCTATTCTTTCCTGCCCTGACTTCCAGCAAGACAGGCACAGTTCATTAGATGATTGTGGACACCAGACATCAGGTCACTTTGCTGACTTGGCAGGAATTTCACCTGAAAAGTGCTAGTGCAATTAAAAAATTGCTGCCTTTACCATAACCTTTAATAGCCTCATGGGAAGAGGCTACATTTTATGTAGTAATATGAGCAAGAATGATCCTGCTCATACCAAATAGGTCATCCACCCCTAGGGGAAAAATATTAAGAACACAAAAAAAACATTATTTCTCCAAGAATTTGGGACCAGAACAAGCTTCTGTTGGAGGAGAACAGCAAGGCACCCATCTCCTCTCCTAAAACAACTGTCCAAAAAATGTTTATTTCATTTCAAATGGAGTGACAATTGCTAGAGTCCATACAATTAGTCAATTAACCAGCCTAATCCTTACTGCTACAACCTTTATCCAGTGGAGGCCAGGACAAATGCAAATACTCACAATTAGTATCACCTTTTCCAATTCATTCCTGTAGTGCCTGGCAGACTGGACGATTTGTGTTTGCTCCATCAGCCTTCCCACTCTCTCCTAGCAGGGCCCTGACATTCTCCCATCAGTTCCACATTTGGGTAAAATCCTAATTTGAAGTCACATTGCTTTCACCTTCTACCAATATTCTGCACCTTCTGGTTTCAATCATAAGCTGAGAAAAACCTGATTTCCCTAAGCATTCCTCCTCCCCAGGGCTTCAAACACACGCAGGCCACAGAACAGCTAACAGTTAAATATTTTCTTGCCAATATTTTAAGAGTGCAGAAGGTTCCAAATTGCTGGTAAAATAAACAATGCCAGACTGTGAAAACTCCTGCCTGCCATATATACTCTGATGTTAACAAGAGTTTCTTTATTACTGTAACCTTTCAGAAGAGAACAAAAATTATTTCTCTACCCTAGTTCTGCCCTCAAGTAAAAGGCAAAGGAAGAAAGCTAACTACGAAAATGCTGCATGGTAAGATATTGTGAGTTTTCCATCTTACTTCTGCATTTCATTCAGACTTGATGCTGCTGTGAATAAATAAACTTCCAGAAGATCTTAAAAGCATGGGCAAGGATTTTAAGAAGCCAAAATCTTCCTTACACAGTTTCCTGAATAACATGGATTTAACCTATATATAGGTCATCTTCCCCTCTGCAAGGACATAATAAAACAGGAAATACAAATGGGCAAATTTAGGATACTTTCAAGGAGACACATTATTTTTAAGCTCCTTCATACCCAGCTCTGTCCTCTGAGGCTTTAAGTCCTGTATTTCCACCAATTACAGGGGCTCTGCCACTTCCCCACTTTTAAAAAAATGAAGTCTTCAAACAGCATCTCCAAACAGAATTGTTGGTACTCAGCGTCAATGAGACAAATGACTCCATAGCTGAGGGGACACCCCCTAAAACCACTGCTCACCCACAGGCCTGCCTTCTGTTCCTTGCCAGATTCTTCTGGATGCCCAAACCCTGTGAAAACCCATTTAGACCAGTGTTGCTCATTTCACATTGACCAAGATTGTACTGACCCCATCTCCCATCCATGACATCCCAACCATAAAAATGTCCCTTTTTATGTGCACTTATTCTCCTGGCCTCAAGGCCTCCTGACTAACTTGAAAGTCAACGTGATGCACACTTTGCTAAAGAGATTTTTAAGATTAGATATGCCGGTATTTTGGTCAAATCTCTTAAGCTTTGGCATTATTTCCTGACCTTTGAATGAAATAACAAAATTCAAGCTCTTACAGAAGTGTAATGGTAATTAACTAGTTAACAGAGATAAAGCAAGTGCTGTGTAACACCAGAAAGAAAAGAGAAAGAGACAACTGAGGACAGACAAAGGAATAGAATCCATTGAGCTTCCCAGACCAGGATGGAAAACAGAAAAGCACCTCAGCTTCCCTAGATACGTACAAAAATATCCTATGCTGTTGCTTATACTAGGGTTGTAAAAGAAATCAGAAGAGTGAGCAAGTGTGGAAGCAGGCACTGGGATTACTGCAGGGATTGCACTTGCACTTCCTGATCATTATCTTTTGTTCTACTGTGGGAGCAGTTAGCAAAAGCAGTCAAAAAAAAAAAAAAGGGGGATTCAAAGAACTGCCAGTTCTGTAAATGGATAAAATGGGCCAGGGAACTCAGAAAATGGAAGCAAAAGCTAAACCAAGCTCTAATAAGAAAATACAAGACACTGCCGAAGTGGAAGCAGAAGATATCCGTGACTTTCTATCTGCAGCAAAAAAGCACAAGCAACAATGTGATTAAAATGTATGGGAACAACAGAGAAGCTCTCAGTGGTTTGTTTGGTTTGATTTAGGACACTGGTCTTGGTATTATTTGTGTTTTCATGAAGGAGCTTAAAAGCATGCTCTGGGGGAAGAACCTTTCCCTATACAATGGACATAGAGTAATATAATACTGAAAAAATAGGTAATACTGAAAAAAAAGGTATCTCTAGAAAAAGTGCCACAAAGCAGCTTCCAGTGTAATTCCTGCAGGCACCCGAGCAAGGTACAGAAAAGGCCAAGGACACCACCTTACAGTAACAGGATCCAATACATCTGGGAAATTTAAATTGATTTTTTTTAATGCCAGAATTGATTTTTTTTATGCCAGAAAACTGAGGCAGGCCAGCTGAAAAGAACCCAAGCATTTACTATACCTTTATTTCAATACCAGGCATCCTCAGCATGGCCCAAACATTTCACCCAAGTGTGCTGGTTCCACAGATGCTGTCTCTAGAACAACTACATCAAAAACAACCTGAGAAAGAGACCCCTATTTCAAAACTCCATGTGCTGGTAAAGCTAAATTTGCATCATTACTGTTTGTTACAGACATCATCACAATTGAGATAATTCAAGGTAGAATTCCATACACAGGCACTGTCCTACATATTTAAGTTATTAAGATTTCCAGAATCAAATTTACTGAATTTACTCTGGAAAAGTACATGCTACTATTATTCATTTATGAAATGACAAAGTACTGGAAACTTACTGTGAACTTTCAAGCTCTTCAAGAAAATTTCAAGGGTTGATGAACTTTTTTGGTGATATTCTTGAAACAAAAACTTCAGCTAAAACTAATCCTACAATGTCTGGTATCCTATTAAAAAAACCCACAAAAACCATACAGACCAATTTTGTATCTAACTGCTTTGACAAGGGTTTAGTTTCTTTGTTTTTTATAAAAGGGAACACTAGAAACTGGTGAGATTTTATATATTTTAAGTGGTCATCAAAAATCATAACATTCTTCTCCTTAAAATGTCCTAGTAAAGCATTTCAAAATATACATAGATAATTTAAAACTCAAACTTCTCTTCTTTAGTTTTATAGGGTTTTAAAAGCCTTTTTCAACTGTACTGAACACTATCCTCTGTCTCATATCCCAGTACTTTCTCTGCAATATTTTGCTTCAGTACATTCCCTTCATCCCAACTACCCACCCATTCCAGCCCCAAAATACTGCACCCACTTCCCTTCTGCCCCAATCTCTCTCAAAAATGTAGTTTCTCTCCAGTGCATCCAAAATCAACTCTGTGACTTCCCATGAGATTTTAGAGACATACCTGGAAAGGACCCCTGAACATCCTAGTACAGCAGCTTCCCACTTCAATTCATACAAAGATCAAGTTCTATTTTAAAACTGTATCAATTTTACACCCTGTCCTCTCATCCTCTAAAGCCCTTCTACACCTTGCTGGTCTCGCTCCGACCACACCTTCTGAGTCTTTAGTTACAAGGGTCAAACTTTTTGTTCTCCACAGTAAGAATAACTTAAACAGAATTAAACTGAGTTTAGGAAGTTCTGTAGATACTGTAAAGTAAATTGGCATTTTTAATCAACTGAAATCTTCTAATTGTGAAAAGAGTATCAAGACAGAAAATGGTGTTCAAGTTCCTAGAGCCAATTTCAGCTCTCAGTTACACGTGTTGATTCTGATGCCGTTACTTCAGAATGTACATGAGTGTAACTGAGAACAGATTATGGGTCACTGGGTACAAACAGCTCTAGCTAAAAGTGTAACAAAGGCTGTATTGTGCTACACACAGCAGAGCAAATAAACGAATTCAAAAGACACCTAGATGTGTTCCTGGAAAAAAAAGGGGGTAGGAGTCTAAGTGGTCTGGTGGGAAAACAGGAAAGTGAGATTATGATAAATTAAAACAGGTTTGGCACACTGGGCTGGACAACCTTCCTAGTCTTATCTCTTTTAGAACATTTATTCATTATAAAATGAATTGTCATTTTTCACTGAAAACAACTTTAATTCATTTTAGCAGGTAAAGTGAGCCTACAACCAGTTACAAATATTGGAATAAAGGCTGATGGATCTTCCTGAGATATCACAGGAATTGCACCCACAAGTATTAGTGTGGGGTGCTTGGAGAGGGGAGAAGGGGTGTTGGGGTTTTTTTGGTTCGGGATTTTTTGAGTGGTTGAAAGTCTATAATTCATTTATTTATTTAACCCTCATACCTCTTGTCCCGTTATCAGCTGCAATCCTGTTCCAGAGAACACCTACATGTCCTTCTGATCAACTCTGCAGCTTCATCTAAGGGTATAAAAATACACTTAAACTTATAACAACTTTTAAATCCACACAGTTACTAAAGCACAATACTGAGATCAGCCAGGTTAATACCCAGGTGGCTCAGGAACTCCCTTAGGGAGAAAACAGCACCAATGTCTAGTCCTGAGAGAATTCCCTTTCCAAACTGATGAGGCAGCTGCCAGTTTGCACAGTATAAATATATTCCCTGCAAGCCACGAGGTGGAGATCTCTGGCAAAGCAGGATCCAAAGGAAGTCTTTTGCCCAGCCTAATGTTACTATTAACACTTGGAGCCATTGCATCAAGCCAATTTTTCTGTTTGTTTTTAAAGTTTGATAGAAATGTCACTAGTGGAAAAATTAAGTAAAGAGCACTGGTTAGCCACAGAACTGGACACACCTGGCTGCAAACCCACCAAAAGAGACTGACTTCATTAGTACTAGGGACAGCAGAGTAAAATTTATATCTTAAATATGCCTGCACCAGTAGAATTTGCTGAGGCCACAGGCTCAGCTGTGTGTTTTCACAGCTGTGTCAAGTTTGTGTTTCTGACTCTTGCCGACATTCAGGAGTGCTGAAGGAGCCCAGGCTAACAGGTCCCAAAATTTTGTAGCAGAGATTTAAATCTCAGCAGTTTTAACAACCAGGTTTTGAAATAATACAACTCCATTTGGAGCTGGAGCTGATGTAAATTAGCAGTTAAAATGCTTTACCCCTTTCGGCTTCAATGAACCAGTTAAGAGCAGATGGCACTTTTCAATAAACCATCAGTATCACTTCAAGAATATAGCGTCCATTTTCTGCATCAAGTGCTGGCATTGTTGCTACACTGGAAGCAAGCTAAAGAACTGCAACTTTGTATGTCAACGACTTAAACTTATTGCAGCCAGTAGCCAGCCAGCAATTCCATCCAGGTGCCTGTCATTTGTAGCACAATACAGGAATCGGGGTTAAATCTTGACCTTTGATACACTGCATGAGAGAAAAGGCAAGGAATGGAATTTCCTAACCTCCTAGGATCTATGCAGATGCTAATTTAGTGCTCTGGATGTATTCAGTAAAGTTTCTTTTCATTTACCTTACTTCTGAAAAAGACTTAGATTCTGAAATTTGAAAGCATTGACAGAGGAACATTAATGCAATCTTCTTTTTATTTACTATTCTTGATGTATTTGACCACCTTCTTTTGGAGGCAGAATATTTACTGATTGCAAGACTACATTACTTGAAAATAGAGTGCTGTTACACATATCCCTCCATCAGGTCACAAACCCTCTGTCATTACCTCAGCTTCAGTTTAAAAAAATCATTAGGGATAAAGAGATCAAGATTAATAAAGAGAATGTAGCATTAGGGAAACTGCCCTTTATTGGTCACCCAAAACTCCTTGCAATTGCTAAAGGTGAGAGGTGAGAAAGACTTCAATCAGGGTACAGCTCTGTGAAGGGAAGGAAGGTGAGTGGAGAAGAGTGAACAAGCACAGAAAAAACAGGAACTGCCCATGCAGGGGCATGGGTGAAGTGGCACATGAAGCCAGAATCACTGGCACCGAGGAAGGAAAATAAAGCAATGCTAAGGAGCAAGGGAACTGGTAACATCTTCAAACATCAGAATATAGATAATTTTTATCTAACATACAATAAATACTACCAGAAGAGACTAGGAAGTCTGTTCATCTCAACAGAAACCCATTGGTTTTGGGTTGGAGGGACTGCAAAGCTCATCCAGTCCCACCCCCTGTCAGGGGCAGGGACACCTTCCACTGTCCCAGGTTGCTCCAAGCCCCATCCAACTCAGCCTTGGACACTTCCAGGGATCTGGAGGCAGCCACAGCTTCTCTGGGCAACCTGTGCCAGGGCCTCCCCACCCTCCCAGGGAAGAATTCCTTCCGCATGTCTAACCTAAATTCCCTCCCTTTCAATGTGAAGCTATTCCCCCTTGTCCTGCCACTGCAGTTCCTGAGGAAGGGTACCTCTCTGGTTTCCCTGCAGCCCCTTCAGCTTTTGGAAAGGTACTGTAAGGTCTCCACACAACCTTCTCTTCTCCAGCCTCAACAGCCCCAACTTCCTCAGCCTGTCTCCAGAGGGGACTAACTATGAATAATGACTGAAAGATCAGGAATAAATAAAAGATGAAAGGAAAAAGAAAAAACAAACCACTACAAGAATACAGGTGAAGAGAACAGTCCTGATTTCCAAATTTATCCCCAGGGAGTCCACTCTGCTTTCTCACCCCCACCTCAGGGCCTGCTCAGGAGTTCACTTCTCACCCAAGGAGTCTCATTAAACCAAGGGGCCTCTGTGCAGCTCAGCTGTACTAAATACACACACAGGTGTAACTGCTTTGGAGACTAGGCCCTGAAATGTGCAGGTTCTTCCTCTGAGCATCTGCTAGGGCTACATAAAGGCTGTGTTAGCACCAGGCTACAGTCTGGTGTATTACAAGAATCACAGTACTACAAGCACAGTACTGCTAACGCTGGAGATTCCACTGCAGGGTCATTCCTACAAAGACTGCACAATTTAAATTCAAGGACAAACTGACCAGATGCCTAACCTGACAATGCAGGGAATGAATGGCATTCCAGCAACTTCAGAGCTCCTTGCAGTTGCATCACACAGCCACCATGCTACTGCAAAATGCATGTATTAAACACTTCAGGGTACAGACTGGATGAAAACATAATGACACTGATGGGTTTTTTATACTTCGGGGAATTTGGAATGGAATAGTTTCGTTTGCATAAATGGAAACTCTGTGCATCCCTTTAAAAAGAACTGACTGTAAGCACTATCTCTTTCCCCCTAAGGCTTGCTGTAAAGCTTTCAATACAGGCCTAACCTGCAGCATTCTTCACTTTGGAATCCTGCATTGCTTGGAAAGGCAGCAAACAGCCAGCTTTGCTCCTCTTTGCTGTCTGCTGCTTCCAACCCTGCACAGAAAACTACAAGCCAGCACTTTGTTCATGTAAGACAAAATCAGGGTCAAAAGAAACAGACAAACCATTTTCTGTTCCAAAGGTTCATTTTCTCCATGGAATCAGACAGAGACTTTCAGGTGCTTTGGAAGGTGACATGTTTGGCTGGGGTTTATTTTGGGTTTTGGGGATTTTTTGCTTTTCAAGAAAAACAGCCTTAAATTTACACTCAGAGTAAAGATCTGAGCTGTGTGTAGCTCCTAGAGAAAGCAGAATCGACCAGTGGTATGATATAGAAGGCATTGGATAAGGACAAAAATGAAGAAGCTCTTTCATTCAGTCTATTCCTACAGTACATCTGATTTGTCAGGCTCACTCATGCTGCCCCTACCAGAAAGAGGAGATTCCCATAGTGGAATTTATCTAAGCACATTAATATAGCAAAAAATTCTCAGATGTATGAATTTAGATTTAATTCAAAAGAAGATTAACAGGATGTCTTGTCTTTAAAAGCAACGTGTAACAAAGTAAAGCTACGGCATTCCCAACAACTAGGAACAAACCCTGTTGCTGACAGAATAACTGAAGTTACACCAGAACCAGCGCCTTCTAAAACCACATACAAATTAAAGGATAAGAGAGAAACTTCTTGAATTAATAATGTGATCGCATCCCAAATCCTAACTCACTGTTTAATTCCCTTGTCTGGCACCACCAGGAACATCCTGGCAACTTCTCCAATAGAACTAAGGTTTGACAATATGCCGTTAATTATTGCTATATGAAAACTGTCACTTCTCTAGCAGCGTAATTTATTTTACTCATAGACAAACCTCTATTTAATCACTGAACAGTTCTCTTCCTTTTTGATAACACAGGAGATCTTTCCCAGCCCTGTTCTCTCACAGAAGTGCCCTGAACACAGGCAGCCTCACCTGTACCAGGTCTGCTGTCACCTACTTCCACTGCCTCTTGCAATGCCTTCTCTTCAGGCAATCACCAACACACAGCTGGAGAAACACATTTTCAGACTTTAAGGACAGAAATTACCACTACAACCAACTACCATAACCTTCCTCAGAATAAGCCAGAATGATCCAATCTTCCTCTTCCTTCAAACTTGCAAATGAACTCTCCTTGGAACTACTCTCTCCTTAGAACATTTTTTTTTTTGTGATAAAGATCAGGTACAGAGGGAATCCAAAATTAAAAATACACTAAGGACTAGTTATAGTCATGTGCAGGAACTTGACAAAAACCCCTTTTGGACGAACTTTCCTTTAACCATTTTAGATACAGAGGAAACTCAGAGCTCTGCTGGAATTACTGAAGGCTATAGATGTGGCACCAGTCACATTCCTCCCTGCCCCAGCTGCTTATTCCTATCCCCATTCTGTTGTAGCAGCATCCATTTCTGCAGTCACATGGCAAATCATGTAGGAAATTAATTAATTTCAGACAAATCAAAACCTTTATCCAGGCCACGATGCACTTTCAGAAACAAGGCCAGTGGTTCAATACAGCAGCTGAGAGAATGAATGGTCAGGAGTGAGGACGGCAGGTACCAGCTTAAGCTAGTAAAGAAATCAAACAGGTTGATTCTCGGGCATTTTTCTAAGATATCCAAATCCACAAAAGCATTGAAAGATGGGAATCTTTCAATGCCCATGGGATTAACATCACCAGAGAGGACTTACCCCCATCACCTTCCCACGCTGTTCAACATCCTCCCACATGCAGTGAACAATGTAGCGACACATGTACTTCCCTGTGCGGCCCTCCTGCTTCAGCCGCACCAGGCACATCCTGCAAGAGCACACACCAGTCAGAGCTCCTGGGCTTTTTTTGAAAAGGAAAGAGTACATTAAATACATTCCAGCTCATTTAAGATTTTCCTTGTAGTATATGTCTGTGATCAGGAGAAAAATACACACATTTTTTTTTGTTTTGTTTTTTAATAATCCATCACAAACTTTCCCATACTGTACTCAGGAGCAGCATCTGCTGGATTTTGGCTAATCCAGCCATGGAAGAGTGACAGTGGACTCTATTCTTGTTGACAGTACTGTAATCTAGTTAAACACTACTGCAACCTAAATTCCTCAGCCTTAAGAACACCTCACCCTCTGGAGCAGGAACACACGGCTTGTCTAATCCCAGGCTCCGAGCCAGCTGTAGCTCAGCTTGGTGCACTCAAGTGCTGTAAGAGCCCAACTAGCCAAGCTGGGAAAGCTTAGTTACAGACTTCAACCAATCCACATTAGCAAAGTCCTAAATTATTTCAACTACAGGGCTCTTCGGATACATGTCCAGCCACCTGGCAAAACCTCCACAGGTAAGACCAACTCAGAGGTTTGTAAGCGCATTGAGAGATCTTAATGAGAACATCAAGTTGAGTTGTTTTACCTTCTTGGGGTTTTTTTAAGCATTAAAGCCATTTGAACTTCATTGCTGCTGTTCCGTCTACAAAATAAAATAATAATTTCATTTTGCCTCTTATAAAATATCTGTAAAGAGCATGAACTGAAGCCCAGGCTGATTCCTCACGAGGTTGGGACCAGTCCCATCACCTATCCCATCTCCTCTACCTCATTCAGCAACTCTGCTCCTGTGCTGAAAAACAGAAGTGCCCGTTCAGGACGGACTGACTGACTGTAGACAAGGTGATGCTCAAACACTGGAGCTGAGAGAAGCCACTGCTTTTCAGAGATGTGCTACAGGCAAGAAAATGCTCCCAGCTCCTGTAAAACCAAGACAGCAGAGCTGCTGGAGGCCACTGTGGAGCTGGCACACACTAACAATGGTGAATGTGCCACAAGAGCTAAAAGGAAAACATGATTATTTATTTTTTAATAAGTTCATTTCTTTAGTGAATATACCTACAGACATTAAAATTATTTGGTGATCCATGAATGCCAGCTCAACAGGGAAAATCACAAACACCTGAAGTGTGCTGAGATGACCTGTAAAAGGACAGATGTCCATCTTTATGATGGGTTCTGTTTTGTGTATGGATTAGTAAAGGAAATATATTTTTCAACCTGCAAAAGAAGTAAAATTTACTGCCAGGGACAGTCACAGAGACAAAAATGGAAGGTAGCAAAACCTGCAGCAGTCCTATATTCTTCTAGCTAGTTAAAACCACTGTCCCAGCAAACAAATGCAATTAAGATGGTACCAAAACCAAATCCTCACTTTCTCACAGAAGGATGACAAAGCTTTTTGTTCAAACAGTGATCAGAGAACAGCTGTCAGAGAATAGCTGTCCAGGTACCAGACCTTCTACGAAACAAATGCACAAAGAGCTTAAAACTTTTGGTTTACTTCTACCAGTTTCAGAACCTTTGTTCCTCTTGTGCATTTTCATAATTGAACTGTACAAAGAAGTGAATTAATGAATTCAAAAATTTTACTCACTCTTAACAAGTCAAAGAGAAAAAGACTCAGTTCAAAAGACTAATTTTGGGCTTAAAAAAAAGCGGTTTTATACTTCTCTTGCTGAATAGGTGAACTCGGAGGTGAAAAGCTCAGGGGCAAGAAAAGCTCCCCCTGAGCATAAACAGTGTTTCCTGTCCTGTGTGCCTTCAGTGGTGGAGAAGCAGGAAGAGAGAGCACTGCAGAGACCAACAGGCAACAACTGGTCAATGATGAGCAAGACTGGAGTGGTGTTCAGAGGAAAACCTACCTGCTATTCATGGAGCCTAAGCGGCAGCTCTGTGTTTCGATGCACAGCGCTGTCACAGAGCTGTTCTGTAGCACCACGAGTGAGATCATGGAATTCTGCAGCTTATTTGAAAGTTTGGTAGTTTGTTACTGCACCTGCTGTCTGAGGCAACACAGACTCTTTAAAGCCTATAAACCTCCTAACTAGATCACCATGGTGTGAAACATTTCATCGTTTCACTGCATAATCTGTTCTGTAGTTTAGTCAAACACTGACTCATCTTCATCAAACCCTGAAAGGAAGATTACTCCAAACTATCTTTAGAGAGCTGTCTACCTCACACTGGCTGGGTTGGATAATTTTTGCTGTATTTAAGTTATGCAGAGAGATTATCATAGAAGAAAATGATACAAAAGGATGGCTGAAAAGGATCAGGAGCATCTGTAACTCAACCCATCTCAGCTGAGATGTTGCAGTGTCCCATAACAGCCTCAGCTACTACTGCTTCTGCCAGTGTTCCCAGAGTGCCAGACTGGCCTAAACACCACAAGTGGTGGTTGACAACCCTGATCACTGCTGTGATCTGTACCATGCATCAAGGTGTGATGAGCCATTAAGGGTAAAGCCCACTTGAACCTTCCTGCTGTCCCTTGAATCTGGCCACTCATTCCTGCTTCCTCAGTTGCTCCAGAGCAACTGTTTCTGCAGCTATGGTATATATGGTTCAAAGCAATTAGTTTGGATAAACAACACAAGTATCAACAGCATTTTTTGAAGGCTTTATTCTGTTTAATCCACTCATGAACAGCTACCAGCTTGGGGGACAGCAGGAAGCTCCTGAACCGACTTTTCCATCAGCTCTGTTGTGACATTACACTTCAGTGAACGATGATTACCAGCAGAATTCTGAACAGGTCCTAATTAGGTCTGCATGTTCTCCTGTGCTTCAGCTTGGCCAGCTCCCCACCACAGCTCTATCCAGGAGACAGAACCCAGACTGGCTGTGCAGTCTCCTCTCCCCTGGGGCCTTTGTTTAGGCCTTTGTTGTAGCCCATTCCCTCATGTTAAGGCAGGATCAACTAAATGCCTAAGACATTCCAAATAAACTTATTCTTAAAATTTCTCTCAAGCAAGACTATTCTGATGCAATTAAGACACAAAACAGAGAGTTTATTCCCTTTCTTCTGAAGCACCACATTTCAGAATGGTACTGTGTTCTCAGGCTTCTCTACGCAAATCAGAGAAATCTTTTCTTGCAGGAACGGTTTTCTACATACTTTGTGGTTCTCATTCTCCTGTGGACTTCCTCAGGCTGATCAAAACTTTCCTAAGTGCAGACTTCCTTAAGAAAAACAATACTTAGATGAACTTTTAAAGAAGCCAATGTAGCCTTGATCTTAGAAACTTGTACCTATCCTATACCAGGATATCATCTCTATCATAGTTCCCTTGTTTATTTTTATAATTAATCTTGAATTTGATGCTGTGTATTAATCACAAGATACATTGTCCTGTCAATGAGAAATCAAGATGATGTGAAAAAAGTGTGTTCTCTGCAGATTCATCTTAGCTCTTTGGTTTTCCCAGATACTTACAAATGGTCTGGTTTTTAACATTTATTGTACTAGTTTTCAAAATATATGAATTATTAGCTCATCAATTCATTTTAAAAGCCTTTTTCCCACAGGGAACAGTAGGAAATAAATTACCTGCAAATTTCAAGGGTCTTCCTTACTTGATTCCACTGACTTCATTAACTGCTTATAACTTCAATGGTTCTGCTAATTTATTCACTCTTTAGTGTAATGAGCTGCCTCATCTTTCACTATACTGAGCAGTCAAGAAATTAAAAGGAGGGAAGGGAAAAAGGAGGAGGCAAGGAAATAAGGGGCCTTAAGTGCAGCTATTTCAGTACAACCTTCCTTTCAGCCTTTGGACAGCTGAACCCAAGTCTATGGACTTCAGTTCCCTGAAAGGTCTGGCACTTAGAAAATTACTGTACTCCCTTGTGCATCCTCTGACCTTTATAAGTATGTAATGCTAGATGAAAACCTGATTTTTTTGGCTACTATTTTCACAAATGAAAAAGGGAAAAAACTTCCCATTTACAGTGTTAAATATTTTTACATGCAGCCAAGCTGGCATTCACAACCCTGCATGTAACTTTTAGAGGTGAAAGAGTAAATGCCAGTACTATAATTTGTTAAATGCTTCTCATCACCACAAATTCTCCCAATTTAAATGACTTTTACATAAATTTAAACCTTTCCTAAAACATCCAAGTAAGATTTTTCCACATAGCCTGAGAAAGGCTTTTAGAAAACTCATGGCAAAGATCATTCCACTAGTGAGGAATTTTGAGATGTAAGAGCTGTCAGTTTCTCTATGGGACTTTTTGTTCTTGAACAGAAAACTGCTGAAATTCAGTCATCAGTAAAATGAATATAACCTCTATTATCAACCAGGGATAGAAGGCTCTACTTTTTCTCACATTAAGGTGTATATTAACTCCATTTCCTGAAAATACTTATATTACTATTTTGTTTTTCACTTACCAGACATGAAGCTGGGCCACCAGAAACCACGAATTCAAAGTATCAGGCATTTGGCACCCTTGATGGAAGGGGAAAAAAAAAACCACACAACCAAACCAAAACATTAAAATGCATTGAATCACATTTTGTGCTTAACAGAAATTCACTACGCCAAAATCTAAATGCATTTTAGTAATTTATTTTCAGTAATAACAGTACATACATACTGGAAGCAAACATGATTTTCTGTCACATTTGTGCTTAAACTCTAGAACATGCAGCCACAGGATGCTGTGGATTCTGAAAGATTTCAGGTGTTTAGAGCATGCAGCCACAGGATGCTGTGGATTCTGAAAGATTTCAGGTGTTTAGAGCTCACTTGGATAACTTCTACAGGGGGAAAAAATTCCAGGAAAATGGAGAATGAGACAAACATGTGGCTTCTAGCTTGGAGAGTCCCAAATCAGCAGTGAATAATACAGAGGAATCAATGGATGCTTTGCTCGGTTCTTACACTCTTCCTTCCCATGCGTTGCTGTCTCCTGCCAGGGACAGAACTCTGTGTTACCTGGATCTCCGCTCCCACTCCACTGTTTGGATTTCCTCCATGGCTGCACAGCCCACAGCACTCCGATTGCTCCAGCCAGGCTACATTAGGATTAAATCCATCAACCAACCACAGAAACAACCTGTTTACAGATTCAGCTCTACTCCCACAGCCTCTGGTTTTCCCAGAGTGGGCTTGTCCATATGTGTGTTCACATGATGAACTTCCATGTGCTGTTAGAATATGAGGCTGGAGATTTAGGCCAAGTGGCACAAAAACCATATTCCTCCTCCTCACGCTTGAAAAAAAGGAACCTGTGGGTTCTGTGCATGCCAAATCCTTCAGTTCCTGTCAATCTTAAACCTTCCTCCCAAGCACACTTCTGCATCTATTTCCTGAAGAAGTTTTTAAGGGAAGTCCCTAATGAGAAGGATCTGAGAGAGTCACCTTAGCCTACTCAGCACTTGGTGTTCTCTTCTGAGCTGTTCAAACCCAGCTGGAAGAAGGCCAGAGTGCTTTCAGAAAGTGACTCTACAGTCAGATGTGCTCTAAGGAAGTCAACCTCAACTTTTCCCTGTTGAATAGATTCCTTCCTGGCTCCTATACTTCTTGGCTGTCAAGTATTACCAAGGAGATTCACCTAGATCATGAAGCAGTATTTTCACAGCCTCTTTCTTTTTATATGCCAGCTCTGGTCAGAAGAACCAGACAGATCACCACTATTCCTCCCTCCCCAGAGAGATGACTCCATCAGTCCTAGGAGGTGCCAAGCTTCAGCACCAGTGCTCATACATCACCTCTAAGACAGTACAAAGACACTAACAGTCCATGTTTGGAGATTAAACAAAAATCTCCCCCACCCTTCTACCCTCTTGGCTCTCTCATTCCTATTAGAAATAGTTCCTGGGCCTAGAAATGACTACTTTGACCTAAAGCCACGCCAAGGCATCTCTAACTAGGGCAGGAGCACACAATGCCTGCATTAACCAAACCATCTCAGTAAATAAAGGTTCCACAGGCAAGAGTCAAACACTCAGTTCAAACAGAGGTTTCTCCAGTAGGAGTTCCCGTAGATCAGTCCCCTACCACAGAAATCACTCTGCAGTGGAAAGCAAAGCTCACACCTCTGCTCCTGGAAATATGGAAAGTTTTTAAAGACCTATTCAGTACCCAGGAGGCAAGAATTTTTTCTCTAACTTTCCAAGAGTTGCAATTCTATTTTTATAAATAATTTTTAACTTCTGTATTTGGACTGTCTGCGCAGTAAATTTCAAGGAAGGGTGGCTCCTTTAAAGCAAGAAGCTTGCCCTCAGCTATCAGCTTTGTAAAAAGCATGGAATTCTAAAATTTGGGGGGTTGGTAAACTATCTGGGGAGAATAATTTTCTGTTTCATTATAGGATAGACCATTCTCCTCAGAATAAAACTACATAAAGAAAAAATGTCTGATGATAAAGCTACCTATGAAATTACGGTGATATTATCAGCTGGGGAAAAAACCTGTTCTGTGCACAGAACACATCCTGGTCACGTCTGGTATCATTAGAGACAGGAATGCTGAGAATTATGAGGACGTGTGTTTTCCTGCAGTCATATTCTGCACTTTAAATTCATCAAGTAAGGGATGCAAAACTTGACTGTGGATTTTTTCATGATTGGTCATCTTTGCCGCTACCACAACTTTAGGAAGGAGACAATGGGATAATATCCCCACATCCTGCAAAAGAACAGGTGTGCTGTGTCAGTGCTCCCCTGAGTGTGGCAGGCAGCAGCAGGAGCCTGGAAGGCACCAGGTGGGGTATGGGCGACACAAGAATCAAAGAGTCCTGTAACCTCCGGCCTTTTTGAGCTGCATTGAGCCCCACCAGGAGCCATCCAAAAGGCTAACGTGGTAGGGCGAGCTCTCTACTGCTGCAGCTGCCGTACTCAAGAGAATTAAGAGTATTGATAGTTCAATTTGAATTCAAGGTAACCCTACAGTCCATAATCATCAGCTGAAACTCCAGTTCAGCTCTGAGTATCACCTGCCTGATCCCAAAAGTTCTTCTGACCTTTCAAGTCGGAGGTCAGGCATGAAGCTCTCTCCTCACAGGCTGCCTCCTCTGTTGCATTGGAACTACCCAAGCTCTGTGCCAAACCTGGCATCAGCAACTTTGCTATTCCCTCTGCTGCTTCTCTCTTCTCCTTTAAACAAGAAACAGCTGAAGTCCTAAAATAGCTCCACTTTCCATATAAGCAGCATAGTACAGACATTTGGGATATGGGCTCTAAAGCACAGTTCCCAAAGTTTTGTCCGTGAGTAATCCAATATCAAGAGACAAAGGGATGGCAAGCATAATAAAATTAACTGCAGTTTCATACAAGAATCTCAATTAGAACACCTTCTTTATATCCTACAGTGGCCTCATGACTTGCATATCCACAGTCTTTATTTTGGGAACTGCTGTTCTAAGGCATAGACAGGCAGTTCACAGGGCTCTCAAACTGTGTCACAGAAAGTCTCAAAAATTCCACTGGGCATCAGCAGGAATGCAGTGTGATAGCAAAAGAGCCCATAAGACATGAAATGCTATCACTGTCCTAGTCCTCACCACCACACTATCCACTCTTCACACTGTCAACTCTCTTAAGAGAGCTACCCTACAAACTGCACACACCAATCCAAATTCCATAAGGTCACAATGCAGTTGTTCCTTATGCCACAACACAACCACACCACAAAAGCACATCCAGAAACACTGAAGAGGGCTCTGTGAAGAACTGGTTCTGCCCACGCAGGTTAACAAGCCCACGAGTGGTTTCACACATGAATGGCTGTAGGTTTCCCAGGTCAGCTCAGCAGGTTAACAGGGCTCACATACAGCCAGGAAGGAGCTAGTAAGCTCTCCAGAGAGCAAAGCTGACTCTGAGCAGGTCACTTACACAGATATCAATAACCTCCAGTTAGAGCCAGAAGTGCTGAGGGCAGCAGAGCATAAATACAGCACAGCTCAGCACACAGCTGTGGCTCAGGCAACACCATCCTGCCCTGGGGCTCCCCAGCCAGCATGGCATCAGAAGGGGTGCAGCACCCACAGAGCACAGGCTTGGGCACTGCTCTGCTGCTGCAGCACCACAGCAGAGTTCACAGGTACTTGTTTCTCTTCCTACCAGTCCCCCAGGCTGCTCCTTTAGGAGGGAACAAAGGGCTTAAGCAATATCCATCTTCAGCTGAAAAAGGAAAACAACAGCTCCTGACTGACAGTTTGATGAAGACATGGTGCACTCAAGTGAAAGCTGGGTATCTTGCTCCATGCCATGTCCCCCTCTCAATTATGCACTCCTTAACACCTGCTTTGTGCCACAGCTGCTCTCCACCAGACCCTTCCATGTGCCACTTTATCTCACCATTACAGTAAACTAGGATTTGTAAACTGGGCTGTTCTCTTTCAGTGACCTGAACACTCCCCAAGGACATAACTGTCCAGTCCAGAAGAGGGGCACAGGAAGATGGAGAAGTGAGGCTTTTCCCTTTGGCCATTACTTCAACTCAGCTGCCTATGGAACCACAGCCTAAAGCTTCTCCATGGCAAAATCATGTTAAAAGCTTCCAGTCCATCCCATACCGCCTGTGTTTCAGGGGAACTACTTTTTAACGTGGATCATAGGCCTGTTAAAATTCTTGAGCTAATCCCCCAAACAGCTGAATTTCTATGTAGACAGAAGTAAAAGAAACTTAATTTACCTGTTTTGATATGAAAACAATGATCTCATTGGAACCACAAGCACCGACCCCAGCACCACAGGTGTTCTTACACCACCAACAGGTGCATCACGCACTCCATCAATCCCAGAAAACTGCCTTGTTCCTTAGGCAACAGCTGTCTCAAGTCCATGCAAACATATCCTACTCTTCAAAATACATGTTTTCTTTTCAAGATAGTAAGACAATATCAGAAGCACAACTGAAGCTATTTTACTCAGTATTGAGCCTGGAAATCTGTGCCAGTATTTTTCCCACGGACAGGTTTTAAAATTCCTTTAAATTTTAAGCTAGGGCAACATTTATAGATCTTTGCACAATTAAACAGGGATAGTGAAACACCGGTTAAAGACAGCAAAGCCCCTGTCTGAGAGGTAAATACCACAAACAGAGGAGACCCTATATGAGCAAGCCTGGGAGGGCTCACAGGTGGGAGAGGGTGTGCACATGGAAAATGAGGTTCTCAAGTTTTGATCACTAGTGATGAATCCTACTGCTCACAGAGTTCTCTCACTCCTGCAGCCGTTGAAACCACATCACAGGTTTGGAAAACCTTCTGAAAACCACTTGAAAATCTTGCAGGAGCAACAACATGTAACAAACCACCCTCAACAAGCTCTGCACTGGATGAAGGTGTCCCTTCAGCTGATCTCTCATGAGGCAGCAGCCCCATCCTGTGCTGTAAGAAAGCATCTGGTAGCTCAGGTATCCAGGTGGAAGGCCAGATCCAGCTAATGGGTTTACTACCAGCTAAGTCACACTGACATGGGAAACAATTCACATAAGAAAAAAATATTATTGTAGCTTACGTAAGTCTCAAAAAGTACATCTTCATCAGCCAGATTTGAAACTATTCAAAGCTGCAACAGATTTTTTAGCTAATAGTTAACACTGTGTACAATATAAAAAAAAAATCCCAATCCAAGCCACTAATATACCTATATACCTATAAGAAGGACTTATATCTCTGTTCTAGTCATACTCTACCCAGTCAAGAGATGTGTCCCGATTTAATGCTGTCAGGGTCAGTAAAAAATGTAGTCTCTTAAGAAAGTCTCTCTGTAGAAAGTTTCTTAAGTTGTACCCAAACCTGCCCCAGCTACGACAGAGAGAGACAGGAGATCCCTGTGATCTAACTGACCTTGTATCGTAAAAAAGTTGTGCGTTAGTGGATGGCAGTGATTCCCTTACCTGTATCCCAGTTATACTGGGGATGGCACAGGGTAGGACACAGGGACCATCTGGCCATCATAAAAAGGGAAGAAATATTTGGATTCTTAGTTTATCCAACCCCTGGTAATAAAAAATGGCAATATCCTTCAAAGTCCGGGATATTCTGAGTTTTACCCAGCCCACCCCTGTTCCTGTTTCCCCACTGCAGCAGGGAAAATGTAACAATGCCAAGACTCCAGAGTCTGCCCTTGTATTCCTGTCACTCCAGAGCTTAAGAGAATGCTGCAGTACAGTCACTTTCCAGCTGACTATGCCCTGGTGGCATCTGACAAGTCTTTTTGTTGTTGCATTTATCAGCATAAATATATCCAGTGACATAATTCCATTGTAAGTTCCCTCACCAGGGTAGCAGTTCAAACACCATCAGTCCCCTACTTACTGTTAAAGAACTCCTCAAAGTCAGTTTTCTCCACACAGCACGTGTACATGCGCAGAGCTGCCACCTTGATCTTCTAAACAAAAAGAAGAGACAACACTTGAAGCATTCATCACCAGAGCTGGTGAACACTGCTGGTTTTGTTAAATACACTGCCATTTTCTGAAAACACTTCTTTTGAGAATCACCATCACTTGAGATTCTCAGGAGTGCATTACACTATTGTATCTGCCAGCAATGGCATGAGTATAATTAATCTTGCCTTGAAGGAAAAGAAATTATTAAATGCCTTCCTGAATATCCTTCCAAACCTAGTGTGTTACAATACTTGATATAATTACAGAAAATATAAATTAAATGGGTTTCCTTAGAGAGCCTCCAAAGATCCCAATTCACAACCCCTAGTTTCCTCCAACAACTTTAAGTGATGTACACCGCTAAGAGTGTTTTGTGTAATTTAAGTTTTAAATATTAAAGAAGTCACATACCAAACATGTCCTAAAAATTGCTTTTTTTCCCTAGAAAAATGAAACTTGACTGACTACACAACTGAGAAAGGAATCCTAAATGATGACCAACATGAGGTATTCCCGGGAGTTTTGGCATTTCTCATTTTGTTCCTGGCGTGCCACTGCACCCAAAACACCTCCAGTGCACCATCTAGAACACAGACACGTGCTGAAGCTTCAAAGAGCACAATAACTAATAGCAAAGATCTTAAAGAGAAGTGGCATTGGGTTTGGATTGCTTTGGTTTGGTTTTTTGTTTTTTCTAGTGACATATACCAGTGATATCTCAGTGCTTACCACACTGCAGTGGTGAGCACCCTGCCTGCTAAATGGCAGTTCAAATCACCGAAGTAATTATTTGTGTCTCCTCCAACCAAAAAGAAATTAAAGAAGTTGCGACTGATTGCTGAGGAAACACAGGAGCCCATTATTTTTCTTATTCGGTAATCTCAGGCTTCTGTCAAAAATCAAACTTCTAAACATCTAAACTTCTTGAAGTAAAATGATTTACATTGCTTACAAGAGTTCTGAAGGTTTCCCTTTTAAAGGAAACACTGCCTGGCCTGTGAGCAGAGATCTCCCTGGTGAGAGTCACTGCCCCAGAGCAGGCATTACTAGACATTAAAAACATATTGTAAAGAACAGTCCCCACAATCCAGCCCTTAAATAATGCAGGACAAACAAAGGAGAAACTGATGAAATTTAATCATGGAAGTTTTAGGGTGTAGAAAAGGTGTGGGGGAAGGGAGAATAAAACAGAAAAAAGCAAGAGAAATATTAAGAAATTTCCCAAAGATCTCCTAGAGAGCACTGGCAAGGCCAAAAATGAACTCAGGTCTCTTGGGCCCTAACCACAAAATAACTCTCTCCCAACCCAGGTTCCCCAGCCAAAAGCAAACAGTAAAGAGCAGCAATTAAGGAGAACTCTGAAATCAACACTTAGAGCTAACAAGAATCTTTATTACAACAATATGTAGACAAGCACATGGGAGAGAAACTACACTCTCAAGAGGTTTAGCATCACCTGATTAAAGCAACTAATTTTAACCAAAATACCTAAGCCTGTTACATATAATTTATCTTTGCTTTACACTTTCTGAGGAGCAGCATGCAATCAGCAACAGTTTCAGATCAGTCTCCAAGGAGGTGCCCTCTGCCTTGCAGCTATTCTAAGCACCTTGAAACTTCTATTATTTTAAATCTTTTTATTCAAATAACTGGTTTTAATTCCAACACAATTGGGCTCAGTCCTTCTTTCAAGCTGCCTTTTCCTCTCATTCTTTCGTACTCTTCCTTAGTTCAGAGAAAAGAAATTATGAATTTGATCTTTTTTCTTCTGCATAAGGAACCACAAGTGTCTCTTACAGAGCTGCTGTCATTTGGTCATTGTTAACAACCGTTTCATGAAAGGGCTGTTTAAAAAGAAAAGGAGAAAGAGAAGGACCTATTTGTGACTCTGCCCTAGTCAGCTACCACTGAGCAGTAACTTGAACAGCAACCACACCAAATCTCACCACTGACTGCTCTGAAGACCCTCCTGGTAAGGCTCTTACTCTGTTCCTTGGTGAACAAATGAAGTGAAAAATCAGATATCTGAAGAAATTCAAGAAGGATTTAGGCCCTATGAACCAAATACAGTATTGCTGCAAATGTCAATGATGGCAATACATAGATAATGGAGGTTCAAGATCTGGATTATTAATTCTTTACATGAGAAAACTGGAATTTACATTAAAACTTTTCCATTAAGTACTGCTCTTACTGTACGAAAAAAAAAAGTGGGGTGTTTTTGTCTGCTTTTTAGAACTGTCAAACAACCAAAAGAATTATTAAATTACTGCTTTACCCATCTGCTGTACTTGAGTGGTCCTGTGAACCCCATTGCTTCTATTATCCTTGTAAAAGCACCCACTTTTTCTTCAGATGGCTGCAAGGAATCTTTTGCAGAAAGATGCTGAAAAATTGAAATAGCACATATTTCAGTCTCAGCAATTAAATCTGACATATTTTAGTTAGCAAAGCTACAAATTTAACAGAGAATTTTAGGGCTTTTTTGCTTGCTTTCTTTGTTCAACAAAACAAAACACTGTTTAGGTCTTCTCTGAAAATACTCCACTGGTTTTCATATGTGACACTCCTCTGTTTATGAATACAAACCATTGTGATTAAAACATCCCATTGAAGGCTCACATTCAAATAGTCCGTACAGAAACCTGCTTTCCAAAATATGGCTCCTATCTTAGACTCCCGTACTCCTTCTCGGTGTCTTACTTGGGCTTAAGTCTTTTGCAGATAAAATGAGCAAACAAATCACAGAAACAGAGTAAATAAAGCTAACCTTTCACATTCCTTCTCTTCCTCTCACAGGCATTCTACAGTAATTATACGTTATATAAACCAATCAGCTCCATTTTAAACCCAATGAAGATATGTGAACCCACCATTCTCACCAAAGAGCTCCCCCACACTGTTATTCCCCTTACAGTTAATCTACAGAGTTCTTGTAGAAAATCCAGATCAGCAAAATACTCAGTCTGCAACGATTTGCAGTGTCTGCAAACACGAAGACAAATGTTCTTTTCCAGATTCACTACACACCCTAAACACCCCTGGGATGATGCTGTGGCTTAAGCCCAGTGGGCAGCTGGGGATAGGGGAGAGAATTGGGAGGGTAAAAGTGAGAAAATTCACCCTTTGAGATAAGGGCAGTTTAATTAGTAAAACAAAAGCCACAGACATAAGCAAAGCAAAACGAGGAATTCATTCCCCACTTCTCCAGGGTAGGCAGGTGTTCAGCCATCCCCAGGACAACTGGGCTCCATCACAGTAACATCACACCAATGTTGCCCCCCCTCCTCCTTCTTCCCAAACATTATATGTGAGAATGATGCTGGATGGTCTGGAATGTCCCTGGGGTCAGTTGGGATCAGCTGTCCCCATTGTGTCCCTGCAACTCCTTGTGCATCCTCAGCTACTCCACTGGTGGGATGTGGAGCAGGAAAGACCTCAACCTTGTGTCAGTCCTGCTCAGTAACTACAACATGCCCAGGTTATCAAGCCTGTGTCCAGAACAAATCCAAACCACAGATCATACCACAGCTACTGGGAAGAAAACTTACTCTGCCCCAGTCCAAAGCAGCACAAATGGTAAGAAAACTTCATGGCATTCTGCCTCGAAGCACCCCGGCAGCAGCCATCAGCCAGCTGTAATCACCACTGGTACTCCAGCAAATAATTTCCATTAACTAAGTATGGAGTATAGACTTTTTGCTATCAACAAATTACTTTTAATCCATCTATTGCACATGAATCTCCTACATATACTTGAGGAAATACAGCTGAGAGCCATTATAATCTGCAAAAGTAATGAGACTGGGATGCTATCTCCAGCAAGGACCAGGAGCAGATCCTTGGGGATGACACAAAAGCAGAGAAATATGGCACCCCACCCCCCCGCCTTCGGGGATGTACCTGTCCAGCTTTTGACAGACATTCCTGCACAAGAAAATGTATCCATTCATTTTTTGTCAGCTCCAACTGGATATACCTTCAGTATGCCGGTGTTCGTCACATGAAGCTGTGGTACGTTGGGTTTCACAGCTCAATCATGTTAAAAAAAAAAAATCCCTTGTGCCTTTTTTAAATTCAACCTTGTAATTTGGACTAGATGACCTTTAAAGGTCCCTTCCAACCTAAACTATTCTATGATCATTGGATGCTCCCAATTTTCCCATAAGAACCTGTGAACAACCATTTCCTATCCCACTTCTCAGTATCTTTTATTACATTTATAGGCCAGTATCATACATATGCTCCTTAGTTTAGAAGGGTCCTAAAATAGGCTATTCTCATATTGAAAGCTTTTCCCATTTCTGATCATTCTCTACAGTCTTCCTAGCACTAATACAGTCATTTTTGAAATTGTATGAATGATAAGTAAATACATATTCAGATACAGATTAAAGTACAGATCCATACTCTGCACAAGTTGCTATACTTAATTAAAAACTAACTGTAAAGGTGACAAAAATTGTAGCTCTGAGACATAATCCATCCCTGTGTATATTCACACACAAGCCTGAGCATTTGAGATAAAACACTCAGCACTTGGGCACTGTCCATGGATGGCTGTCAATGGCTCAAATCCTGCCACGCCCAGCATTCAGGTAAATGGGGAGAAACACACCCAGCACTATTTTAATGTCTGTCAAACAGCCAGACAGTGTAACACTGCCTCCTGTGACACTCAGTTCCTCCACTGAATGCTGGCCATTAAACCCGTTCACCATGTCCCCTCTTACCAATGTCTGCAGAGGCACATCCCACCCCCTGCGACACGTGATGGACCCAGTGATTCCACTGACATGTACATGGGTATTTCAACCAATTTTTAGTACCTTCTCTACAAGATTATGCAATGCAATACTCTCAGCTACACTACAAATGACTCCTAACCCTCCATCATAACTCCATAACCTCCCTCTAGCTAGGCAATGATAAGAACTGCTCAAGGCAGACCTTGTGTCCAGTAACCACCGCCACACTCACTAAATCAACATTCATCTCCTCCACAGGAATTCAAATCACACTGAACCTCTAGTGAACCCAGGCAGAACTTCACTACATGCCTCTTATCTATAAATGCATTATGAAGTCTCCCTCAGTACAGGTTTTTCATTATGCAGAGAAAGTTAAAAACCGAAATTATCTCAATCCATTTGTTGTTAGCTCGTCCCTAAAACAATGGCTAACCAACAAGCAGGTTTTTCTAGAAAATGAAATGTTTCTTGCTTCATTCTTCTGCAAGTCAGCCTGGACTAGCTCAGGAGGTGGAGAAGGGATTTAGGCAGAGAGTGCTTGGTTCAACCTATGCATAGAGCCCTACAGCTCATCCTGCCAATGCCAGGATTGCAGCCAAATGCAATTAAACAATCCTATAAGCATCTGAAAAATCAGATCTAGTAAACACTGGGGTGAGGAGGGGGGAAGCTGTGTGGTGCTTAGTTGCCAGCTGGGCTAAAACAACACAGAGAAAGAGAAAACTTCAAAAATATATTTTATAACTCACTCAAAACAAGCTCATCAAGACACTGCAAGGGACATAAGCCTACCTCAGGCTGCCTTTTCTGCTCAATACCTGAAATGCAGTGCTTAAAGCAAACAATCATTATAATTTTGACACCAAACCTAAATAGAAACATCTGGAGCTCACCATTAATTCCAAACCACTTTCCCATCAGGAGTGCATAGTCAAGCTCACATTTCAAAGATGAGTAAGTACTTCTCTATTCAAAACAATGAAGTTGCAGTCCAAAAACCCACCTCAAACCTACACTGTTGTAAACCGCTTCCTCTCTGGTCATAAATCCTGCCTGGCTTCTTACACCATGGCTATTTTAACTGGGAAGTTTCCCCATCCATCTTTCAACCGTTGTACCCCTCCCCTTGCCCTTTCCAACACACAAAAAGTAAATCTTCAGTCCTATCTTGAAGATCATCATGGTACTCCTGGCTTGATCTACTGTCTTGTCACCCACTACTCTCCCAGATCTACTCTGCAAGTGCTGCCTGTGCAGGTCTCAGAGAGCACTGTAGGCAGGAATGGGGATTAGGGGCACACACCTTGTCTGGGAGCCTGGATTACATCTTTAGCTCTGGCTATGATAAATTGTGCAACCCCTTTGTACATGCTTCAGTCTTCATCTGCAAAACGTTTGGTTCACCTCAACAGCTGAAAAACACTGAAAAATTCACTCTAAGAAGGAAACCCTCTAGTTAAAAACTAAATGCAAAGAGCAGGCAGGGGTTCTTCCCTTGCACACTTACAGTTTTACTTCCTTTTTTCTATCCATGTCAAAATAACCAATTTAAAATCCTTCTTAGTATGTACCTCTAGCTCCACACCAGCAAAATGCACTATTAGCTAGACAGCAAACTGGGATTATTGTTTTCATGGAAGTTTTACCCATCAGTCCCTAACACTTTTTCCTTCTGCCCTCTCATTTCTCATGCATGCATTCAATTTTGCCATTTTCTTCACACCGGGTTAATAAGAGCAGGATCAGGACATTTATTAGCCGAGAGATGCTAACACCCTTAGTTTAAGAGGTAAACTGATCTTAGGGAGTTGATTCATGCCTCAGAAAACTTTTATTCCAAGACAAAAGACAATACATGTACAAGACACACAGACAACAGATTAACAAAATAGCACAGATGAACAGTAAATTATTGCACAATAATTAGCTGTTATTAGTAGACTGTATGACAATTTGCAGTGTTTAGCAGACAGCAAAACTGTCATCACACGTTATTCCCAAACTAAAGAATCAGGAAACATCTTGTCACTTCTAATATGTGTGGAAGGAAGATCTACCCCCAACGTCTTGACTTAATTTCTTTCCTCATTGGATGAAAGTCCTCAGTCTTGTCAATGGAACCTTCACCCTGATAACCCAACTGTAACTGCACCCTCCTATGCCAGCCCTTCATTTGTTGAAAAGGAACAGAATTCCTTCTCAAATTACCAGACCTATTGTTCACATTATAATAAAACATCTTAAAGAAAGAATCCTCTCCTACGTGTTCTGAGAAGTGTTTTACCTCCTGTCTCTGTAGAATCCCTAGCACATGTGCCCTCCAACAATAAAAATACCCAACTCTTCTCACCTTATTTGTATTGTAAAAGGATCTGTTTTGCTGTGTGATGGTTCCATTTGCTTGAATCAATCCACCACAGAATTTAGAGAGTTGGAAGGGGCCAGCCTTGTGTCTCTAGCAGAAATTATAAAAGAAAAGGAAAAAAATTAAGATACTTAACTTTACATCAACCATCCGTAGTTTGCTTCCAAGTCAATTAATTCTGGCTAATTCTGAAAAATTCTGTATCACAAAAAGCACAAATTTATTATAACAAACTGTTACAAACAAAATGGCTGTCCATGCTTAATGCTCCACATCACATTTTCCCGTGTTCCATAAATGTACTGATGGAATGGACTGGCAGAACACTGCACTAAAAAGCCACAGGCTCTCTGACTCTCACACTACTTCTAATTATGGGGTTTGTCTCTTAATAAAGAATAATTGTTTCTTCTGACTTAGCAGACAAACAGCTATTTTTATCTACAACTTTATAGCCCATTCAATTGTCTTTGCGGCCAGGACTTGAGAAAACACAAATTGCAGTGTAAAAGCTAGCACTACAGCCCCTGTAACTTCAGAACACATGACTTCAATCAAAGAGCTACTGCACAACAAAGAAAACTCTCAAGCAGGAGCAAGTGGGCTCCCCAGGAAAGAAGCTGCACACTGAACAGAACACTCTCACAGCCTCCCAGCACACCCAACTTAGCAGTACCTTATTTATCAATTAATTCAGACAAAGTAAATATGCTGTTCAGAGCAGTCATTCCCAGACATGTACTGAATGTACTGGTGGCTCAGAGTAAGCCCAACTTCATTAATAACTTTAAAACTGCTCGTTTCCATCTCTAGTCCCAATGTCACATGCTACTGGTGTGGACTGGTGCTTTCATAGTAGGGTTGTGTCACAAAATCACTGTCAATTTTCCCAGGACTGAAAGATCTCTTCTGAAAAAAGACACTCAAGCCAAAGAGCTTAAAGGGAAATTGAAGTCTGTACATCATGGCTCTATGACACAAATTGTGATACACAGGAGGACAAACAAGAGGCTTAACCCCATGTTGCTTCATTAAATGCAAGAAGTAAACTCAAGAAATTGATTCTCATTCTATTCCAAGAGCTGGCATATATTCCCATTTTCTACATATTTTTCACCCCTTTATCATTAACTGCTATTACATGATGCTAGTTGATTTACTCTGGACAGACACACTCTGGCACTATGCTGGCTGTCATACAACTGGGAGCCAAACTGCAAAGCTTCCACTGGAACAACACTAAATGCGCTGTGCAAGGTAAACATCCATCAGTACTAGAAAGGATGTTCTATAAAATAAAGTGTTCTCTAAAATAAAATGCTGGAAACTACATACAATCATGACTGGCTTGTAATAGCTCATTTGGAAAAGTAACACCTCCATTTGGACTTCTGCATTTAATCTTCTCAGGACAGATCATCTGGATCTATTAAAAGACACATCTGGACACGTAACAAGAGTGGGAGCCTTGATATTTCCACAATACACAGTAAAGACATCATTTTGGAAGCCTCTTTATTGAAAAATCATGACTTTTTCTTGATAATTTAAGATCATTTAATTTTTTACACACTTTAACATGCTCTGATATCCTACCTGGAAAATACTGCAGAGCATCCGCCTACACTGGCCTGAGACTGCAGTGGTCTGTAGCAATCCACTGCTTCCTGCTATCCATTGGGTTACTCCAGTCTGGCAGCTCTGCAACGAGGAGATGAGCAATGAAGAAAAGGACCCAAATATGCAGAAATACTTCAACTGTCCTTCTGTTTCCACAGGTTTTATTCATTCATACAACAAGAACAACATGGAGCTGTGTCGGGGTAGGGCGAGGGGGTGGGGAGGAGAGGGGTTAGGTTGGATACGAGGAAAGGTTCTTCCCCCCAGAGGTGCTGGGCACTGGGCACGGCCTGAGGCTGCCAGAGCTCTAGGAGCGTTTCAACAATACTCTCAAGCACAGGGTGTTGGTGTGTCTGTGCAGGGCTGGGCATTGGACTCAATGATCCTTGTGGGTCCCTTCCAACTCAGGATATTCCAGGATTCTAACAATCCTCAGATTCGACTCCCAACTTGTGCTTGACAGGAGTATAAATTTTGATTATAAAAATATTTTGCCTTCCAGTACAAGTATCCAACCCAAGTCTGATGGCAGAAACAGAAGGAAATGGTGGGCTGTCTACGCCACAAAACCACACCACAACTTCTCCGTCTATACAATAAATTCAAATGCTTAAGAAGTATTCTTCAATTGACTGAGTGAGCTCTAAAAAGCTCTCATCCAACTCAGCTTTTATGCATCTTTGTTTTACTTTACTCAGGCACAACTGAGAATTTCAGTATTCTAAAAGCACATAATTGTCCCAATAAATTTCAGTAAAGATAAGTATTTTCTGTCATGAAAATCTCAGCAATACAAAGAAGAGGTGGGGCTTTCTTTACCTGCACTTTCTTTGCATCTTTCACTTTCTGCAAATATTCAAGTTAGTACAATATTTGCCTCCTTCATACATGCACTACATTAATACTGGAAATAATGTATATCTTATTAGAATGGAGATGCCCTTTTCTAATAAAAATAGCTCCATTTTTGGTTGGCCACAAAGATGATTAAGAGACTGAAGCACCCAACATATGAGGAGAGGATTCGTTTTCAGAAAAGAAGACTTCAGGGAAATTTCATCAATTTGTATTAATACCTGGTGGGGTGGGCACTCAGACTATCGTTGGTGGTGCTCAGTGAAAGGACAACCACGAGAGCAGCAGATCTGCCCAGAGATAAGAGGAACAGACACAAACCAACCTGAGTTCCTGTGATCTGCACAGTCACCACTGTCCCTCAAGTGCGGCCATTGGCCTCACAGGCTGTCCCTCAACTCTTCCCAGAGCTGCACTTCGAATCTGTTAAGGAAACTGATTTGGGATTTTAAAAACTGCGAAGTATTATTTTAAAACTTTTTAGAGTTGATCTACCACAACAAATGTGATTAGTTGGTGCTAATAGTACTGCTACTTACAGCTTACTTAGTACTGCTACTACACCTTCCCACTTTTACTGTAGCAAGACTACTCAGACTTCCAATCTTTGGACATAGCATCACTGTCAGCAAGAGAAATCATGAAAATGATACATTTCTATCCAAAAAACCATTTCAACTCAGTCTCAGAAAGTACGTTTTGCGATAATCCAGTGTTCTGATATAAACAGTTTAACAAATACTTTGGCAAGAAAGAAGTAACCTTTTTTTTTGTTTACAATTACTACAAGATTCCAAGAATCAGACAGAACTTTTTTGAGGCTTTTTCTCTGTAACATGCCCAGGCTGGGATATGGATTAGAGCTTGAACATACTGAGGTTTAGAGCTGTTGAAAAGCACAACTGCAACAAAACTGGACAGACACGTACGAAAACAAAAAATAAGCACATGCACACTTAAAAGCTGAGATGTGATAATCAACCCAGTAATAAAGAAAATAGACACCAGGAGACAGCAGGGAACATGAGAGGCTAAGGAATTTTCTCTAAGCCACCATCACCGTTTTCAGAACATAGCCTTCCTTTCAAATTACAAGTGCTACTCTTGCTTCTCCCCTTGGCTGAAAGAAAATGTACCAAGCCTAAACTGAACAGGATTACTCAGGAAGAGTCTGCAGACAGCTGCCTCGTCAAGATAGAGATGAAAGAATATCACTAGTCTTCTAAATCCTCTTGGCAACCTTTAGGAAAGTCTTAGGTAGCAGACAAGCTATTTATCAAGGTATCTTAGGCAAAAGCCAGATTTATCATAATGCCAGTATTAAGGAGTAGAGCTGAAATGTCAGGGTTGTTATCATACACCAGGAGCTTGAAGTCAGACAAAAAACCACTTTCCATATTTCCAGTAGAAGGAAGAAATACAGAAAGTTTGAAGACTCATTTTCATACAACTAGGCAATCACTAAATTCTAATGCAGAAACAGGTGCTGGAAAACACCAGGGACGAGCAGCTCTTGAGCTGAGGCTGAGCATACTTCAGATTACAAAAATGGCAGATAACTACATCATCTCCTCTCTAAAGAGAAACCTTTCTGGTCACGCTGAAAAATCGAATCAGCTTACTTTGCCACATGAATGCCAGCAGCAGCTGGGTGAGGAGCTGCCCAGGGACAGGTAAGCCCAGGAGGCAAATCCTTCCCCTTCAGAAGCAGGTTTTCACTGCAAACCCTGCCCTGGGGGTGCAGCCACACACACAGCTGAGCTCTTCTGGTGCCTCACTGCTTCCCTATTGCTCTCCCCCCTCCCTGTCTGCTGACCATTGCCTCTTTAATGCTTGCAAACTGCAGAATCTGTTGCCACTGTTCTGCTGCTCCAGCACTTGGATCACGGGGGCCAAGAAAAAGGCAGGCAACAGAGCAAGGATAAAGCACAGAGAAAGGGCAGGGGTGGGAGAAGAAAGCAGGAATTCAAGGTCACTGCATTTCAGCTGCTCTCGGGCAGGTTTGTGCTTGGCTGCTTTCACCTTGAGAGTGGAAACGGCAGGGCTCACCGTGCTTGGGGAAAACACACCCTGAGCCATCGGCCCCAAGAACCCGGGGGACTAATTTCATTAGTGGATATTGCCCCCTTACCAAAGGCCTTTCCTGTTCCTGGGAAATCTGTCCCCACTTAGCAGTGCTGGCCACCCCTGTATTTGTGTGGTGACATAAGATCATACCCAGGTACAAAATTCCCTTTTCTAGACAATATGCTAAAAAGAGGAGCTCTGCTGCAGATGCTTCAAAGGCTAATACAAAGAAAAAATGCACACAAATGCATGGTAAAGAAGAAAGGAGTGGAGTGATCAAAAATTCACACTTTCACAGGAATCCAAACACTTTCAATCTGAATCACAGAACCACAAGGGCTGAAAAAGCCCTCTAAGATGATCAAGTCCAACCATTAACCCAGCATTGCCGGGTCCATTACTAAACCATGTCACCAAGTGCCACATCCACATGGTGTTCAGATACTTCCAGGGATGGTGACCCCACCACTGCCCTGTGGTGGTGCCAGTGCCTGACCAGTAACACAGGAATTGGAATCCTTACACTATCCCTGCTATCAAACAGCTCCAGAGTAAGAGCGGATGCTCCCATAAGGGCAATGCCCACCCCACCGGGCACACACTAAGCCCTGAGGAGTCCCACTGCCAAACACATGTCTCCAGCCCCCGCCAGGAGCCCAAACCCTTACACAACAGAATCACAGGACCAATTAGGTTGGAAAAGACTTCTGAGATGATCGAGTTCAACCTATTACCCCAAAACCACCATGTCAACTAGACCATGGCATTCAGTCTCTTAAACACCTCCAGGGATGGCTGCCTCCACCACCTGCTTAGGCAGTCCCTTCCAATGCCTGACCACCCTTTCAGCGAAGAAATTCTTCCTGATGCCCAAGCTGAACCTCCTCTAGCACAGTTTGAAGCTGTTTCCTCTCATCCTGTCCGTTGTTCCCTAGGAACAGAGCCCGAACCCCACCTGGCTGCACCTTCCTGTCGGGGAGGTGTGGAGAGCCAGAAGATGCCCTCTAATCCTCCTTTTCTCCAAGCTGAGCCTCACCAGCTCCCTCAGACACTCCTGGTGCTCCAGCCCTTTCCCCATCCCTGAACACGCTCCAACCCCTCACTAACCCTTCTGCAAACACAAACTCCGCGGGAAACGCTCGACCCGCTGCTTCGCCAGACATCGGGTGAGAGGCCACAGGGCGGGAAGCGGGAGCAGCCGCCGCTGACATCCCTCGGGCTGCGCGGGGAGGCCGCCACAGGGGCGGCACGGGCACAGCCCCAGCTCCACATGCCGCTCGCCCCCTCACCACCAGCGCTCTCTCCCCTTCTTCCTTCCTTCCTTCCCTCCCTCCCTCCCTCCTCCCTTTACTCACCAGAGCCCGAGCCAGCGCCGCCATCAGTCCCCGGCGTCGCTTCCGCCGGCGCGGCCCTGCCCCTTCCGCGGGAAGCGCCGGGCGGGAGGGCGGCGTGAGGTGGGCGTGCAGCGCGGCGCTGCCCCACAGCATCGGGATCCTTCCCTGGTATGCGAAGAGCCGATAATGACACGCTCGAGAGAGTAATTATGTAATTGTATCTCCATGGGAAGGAGAGCACCTTTCCCCAGTATTTAAAGCGCAGGTCATAGGCTGCGCATGGCAGGTAAATGTTAAGGAAGCTTCCCATTCTGACCTTTCTGTGATTCCCTGTCAGTGCTGGAACCGAAAGCCCTGCACAGTGGGGGGCTCAAATGAGCCGAAGGGTGCCCCCGTTGACTCCTTGCACTCCCCACTCTCTCACAGTCAGACCAGGTTTCCCATAGCAGAGTCTCATAGTCTCATTCCACAAAACAATTTATTCACGGCACAGGAACACAAAACCAGCTCGAGCTGGTGCCTCCAGGGAGGGACCTTGAACCCTTGGGCTTCTACACCATCACGGCCCAAGCACACCAAAGACTCAGCTCTTCCTCCTGAGTCTTTGCCTCCGGCCGCCCTCTCCGAGTCCATCCGGTTCCCTGGCTTCTGCTGTTTCTCAGTGTCCAATCACCTGAACCTGTCTTTGTGCCTTTTGTTAACCAAAGGTTGGCAGCTCCTGGCTCCCTCACTGAGCTCAATCTGCATTTCAGTCTTCATCTCAAACTTCAGTTTGCAGGCCGAGTTACCTGGACCAGATTTATTCCTCAACAGTAAAGGCCAGCAACAGCTGTCTGACCTCTCACATCTTGTGTAGGAGCAATCCCCATATCTATTCCTTTTTGGAGCAAATTTTGCCACCAATTGCAGAGGTGGAGTCCAGGAAATGAATCAAAGCACCTTTCCTTGGGAAATGAAACACCTATTTCTCCTGTTGGTGCTACAGGTGATTGATTACCTGCCTAGTGGTGGTAAAGGCCAGCAAGACTTTTCTGTCCTGGCACCTTTTGTGTGTGAGCAATCCTCAGATGTATTCAGTATTGGAGGTGGTATCATAAATTTTGGTGATGGGTTCCTGAATGGGAATGACAGTGCTTTTCCATGGGAAGGAAAGCAAGTAGCCCCAGGGTTCCAGGCACAGATGATGGGCTGCCCAACAAGCAGGCAAAGGCCAGCAAGACCTTTCTTTCTTGGAACCTGCTGTGTTGTAGCAATCCATGGACATGTTCAACCTTGGAGCTGAGCTCCTGATGCCAAACTGGGATCTGCATGTGAATGTCACCGCTTTTCCTTGAGAAAAGAAGCACCTAGTCCTACTCTTGGTGCAGTGCATGATCATCTGTCCAATGGAAGTAAAGGTCAGCAAGATTATTTATTTCAGAGTTGTGCAAGCCTGGGTGCTCGGTGATATTCCACAAATCCAGCATGCCCCAGCAGACTTTGAGCAGCATTTTTCAGACACAGAAATTCAGAGTTAGTAACTTGCCAAGAACAGCCCCTCTATTAGGATTGGTTAGTAGTTTCTGTACAAGTTACGCAACCCAGGAGTCTTTTTGACCTGTAGGCATGATTTTTAGTATTACAATGAACATAGTTCACCTATAGGATACATGCACCTTGAGTATTTTGCCAGGTTAGCAATGTAGACATAGACATACATCAACATCTTGATTTACTACATTCTTAAAGCATGTTAGAGATGTTCATGGGTAGGGGATGTTCCACTGATGGGGTCTCCTTTCTTGATCATTAGGCTTGAAAGTATACAAAGACCTTATACCAAAGTACATCCTAACTTAAGATAATCTTAACATATTCCACATTTTGCAACAGCATGGGAGGCTCCAGGTCTGTGCTGGGGTTCGGTTTGGAAGGGGCAGAGGTGGCAGAGCCATGCCTGCCCACTGCTGTCAGCTATGTCCTGAGGGATGGTGGCTCTGCCATGTGGCAGCAGGGAGAATGGCATGGAAGCAGCCATAGCTCCTGTGGCTGAGGTTGGTCAGGCCATCCTGGCTGCCCCAAGCATCAGTGTGAGCCTGCACAGGTGTCAGTACTGGGATAGTACCAGGAGAACATGGCAGAGTCCCTCACCCAGAGTCCCTCAGAGCCAGCACCTTGGTGCCAGGAGCCATCTCACCTGTCCCTGCTGCATAATCCCTGCCAAGAGCCATCCCACCTGTCCCTGCTACATGTTCCCTGCTCCTGGCTGCTGCTGGCACCAGCTTTCATGAGGCCACAGAGTGAGCCTGAGCAGTGACCCGACGGGGTGAACTGAGCTGGCTTGTTTTGCCAGGTTAGACTGAATCTGGATCATATCCACATCACCTCACAAATGCCAGTGCTGGTGCAGATGTGAGCGGCAGCAGCTGGGGCAGGGAGCAAGGCTATACTGCCGGCAGGAGCACTGGCTCAGAGGGCTTGGGGAACTATAATATTGTCCTCCTCTCTTTCCCAGCACATTAACTGGGATGCCAGCTTCTCAAGAGGGCAGTAGCAGCTATTTTAATGGCCCTGAAACTTCACAGTAGTCCTTAGAAATCTTTCATATGTTCTTAAATATCAGGCCTCAGGGAGCCAATGGAATCACCTGTCTGGACTTCCTATCCACAGGCATCCAGACCCCTGTGCTTTCTGAGCTGGTCTTTCCCAAGATGTTCTGACTCCTCACACCTATCTGGTGAAGGGGGTTTAACTGTGTCTGACAAGGTGTTTAGTGAACAAGTTGTTCTGACAAAAGGCAGGATGTTGAACAATGCAGGGAACTGTGGGATCTCTGTTGGGGAAATGCTACATTTCATTTTGCTCTTGTGCCCGTGGCAAATTCCAGGCAGGAAGGTTATAACTTGGGTTTGTTGCTTTCTATTTGCTAAGCTGCCCTTCGTGCATTACACTCAAAGCAATATTAAATACCATTGTTAACAGCAAATTTTTTGTGGGAAGGTGATGGAGGGGAATGATTACACTTTTCTGAACCCTCTTTGACATTAATGAGTTACAGCCATTAAAAATGACAATGCTCAAGAGGCCCTACAGTGTGTAGTCACGCAGAGAAAAGGCTCTTGCCACCAGCAGTCTCTCAGTGGTGTGACATGGTCTGTCCACCACAGTGGACACTTACCAACTCAGCTGTGTCTGATAAATACTGACACTCACCTGGGTCTATGTAAGTCCAACCTAATGATGCACAGAAGGATTCTGACAAACTTCGGTTGGAGAAAGTTACTGTCTCAACTTCGATTCCCCTGCCTGTCATTGCTCCATGTAGCACCAAGCCCTTTCTCTATCAGTCTGTTTGAACACAGCTCCCTGAGGAAGCAGTACAGCACAGCCTCTGTTGGGACATGAAGCCAGAACAGTTGCCTGTGGACCTGAATTTCAATTTCAGTTTCAGTTCTGAAGGGATTCCCTCAGTAAGAGCACTGGCAATTTATTCCTCTTTAGATACATTTTTGCTGTCCTCAAGCTCCTCCACTCAGCTCTGCCCAGTGGACAGCTCCACAGCTGTGTGGATCTTATATCTGAGATAACGAATCTTTCATGTGGAAGATTCTCCTCCTTGGAGATTGTCACCTGAGGCCACTAAAGAGGCTGAGAAACTTGCTGTCATGTGTTTGCTGAAACATGTTCGGGTACATCAATAATGGCCTTCATGTGGGCTGAACAGGAAAGAAGGATCAGAAAGGATACGATGATGTTTAATGTATATAATAAATTATAAAATAAATTTCTTAGTATTTATAATAATAATTCATTCATTAATACATTATATTTAATGGGCCTCCTGATTTGGCCTCAATACTGTCTTCTCTCTTACTTGCAGACCTGGCTCTGAGTTTACCATTCCAGGAGGCTGGAGGGAATGGCTCTTATAGGGAGGAGATAAGGGGCCACAAATCAAGGGCTGGGAAAAACCAGTCTAGAGGAGTTTAAGTGAAGGAGAAATAGAAAACAAAGAGGGACAGAAGAACACCCTTCCTTGAAAGTGCTAACACATGTAGTGGTGAGGCTGGATGTATTTGCATGTAGAAAATGAGAGGAGACTCATTGGGCGCCAGCACATGGAGACAGCAATGAGCACAGACTCGGAGTTTGGCGGAGGGCAGAGGCACTGAAGGGAGAGAGTGAGGAATTGCAGGATCCTATTGGTAACACACACATCTAAGCTGGAATCTCCAGGTTAAATCTTTCCTGGATTTTCTACTTTTCAGACTTCAGACACAGGCACCTTTATGACCTCTCCTGGTAATTTTTACTTGCCCCAACTTCTCCTCTCCTGCAGGGATGATGTTGCACACAGATCACTCTGCAATCAGACTGTGTCTAACTCACCATGAAACCAATTTTTCTGTGTGTTTTCTTAATTTATGTGTTTCTGTCCACTATCAAAATACTTTCCATAAACTACACAGAGGTCCTTGGGCTACTGTGTTCCTGAAATTCTGCATTTAACCTCTCCCAGGCTGGTTCAGTGGTCATTACTACACCTCTCTTTCCTTTTTGTCCTAATTAACAAGGAATGATAAATAACTTTTGAATGAAAGCATTTAAATATTTGATCTTCCTGTCCTCCTCATTTCCCATCAGCACATAATTTTCTTTTGAATGTTATCATAGTATATGCTTTTCCTGTTTTCACACAGAAAAGCAGACTGATCATTTTTATGCAGGCCTGTGCTTTTATATTCTAAAATGTTAACTATGCAGGTTAACTGACCATCTTGCAATTAAGTCCCATAACAGCCTCTTGCATTTTTCTCTTCTTGGACATATAAGAATCAAAATCAACCCGATAAGGCAATTGTTAGCCCAACATTTGCTGGGGGGAGCTCCCTCCTTCTGAAAAACAAACAGAGCTTTAGACCGGGGCAAAAGTACAAATCTTTCAACTCTGATCTTTCCTCTGCTCATTCTCAAATTCCTGTCTAAGTAAAGATTTTAAATTGTATTATTTTTCCTTCTTAACCACCTGCTCCTGCTTCTACAGAAGGAAAGTCAAAGGAATCTCATGGTCATGTGAGGAAAGAGGATCTGTCCATGTTACCTGGGACAAGCAGGGCTGGGACATTCTAGCTAACAAGAGGGAAAATAGTCCATTATGGGTATTCCAGGATGCTCTGGAGATTGTGATAAAGGGAAATCCAATAGAAAAAACTCAGTTCCTAAGTCCAGCAGGTCTTATTAATTCTGGTTCTGTGCCAATAGTGCAGAAGTGCCAGCTGGCCCCCGCAACTACGTGGGAGTCTTTGCCGGTGCTCCAGGTTCTGAAAGGGCTTTGTATGTACCACTGGAGCCAGTGTGGATCTGGCACTGTATCCTGTCTCATGCATACCTTTAAGACTGGAAGTGCAGATCAGTGATAGCATATACCTTGGAGCACTGGTATATGTGGATTGACTTCTTCCAGAGCTTTCTTGGATGTGTCTGCACTGCTCTTAGCAGAACTCCGAGTTCCAGCAGTGTAGTGAGGGGCTGTCTGACCACATGGGGGAACCTGGGTTCACTGGATTCCTGCCTCTGGCTGCTGCTGAAGGAAAAGAGCATTTCTAAGCTTAGTCTGGTAGTTCATAAACAAATTTGTCATACTTCACGCCTGCAAAATTTTTCTCCTTTTCATACAGAGTATAGCTGAACACTTTAAGGCCAAGTTCACCCTTAAGAGAATACATTACAAGCTGAAAAAGGACTTTTAATGGAAGTAAATTATATTTTAGCAACATAAAGGTGCTTAGTCCTCCCCATAGGACTCAGTTTGGGGGTGTCAGTATGCATACATTTTTCTATTGCCATTTCCCAGGAAAAATGCAATTTAAAAATATGAATTTAAGATGTATTTTTCAATGAAAGTACAATCTTTACAATTCACTATGGACCTTGAAAGGTTTGGCAAGTGTGGAGATCAATTCCCTGATCTGGAATTCCTTGGCTAGAGGTGCAAAGCAGTCCTTGCTCTGGTTTCCAGAAGGGAGTGACACCTCTTCTTGCACCAGTGCTGCAGGAGGAAAAGCAGACGTGAAGCAGAATAGGCTGCTCAGTGCTGCACCCCGCTGAGTTTGGTGAAGCCTGGCAAGCATAACCTGAACTCCATGGCTAAACTGTTCAGGGGGAGTAGAAATAGGACCTGGTTACTTTTTCCAGGCTTTTATATCCTAGTGGCTGCTGCTACTGTTAAATATGATAAACTCCTTTTTGTTCACGTTAGCCAGCCATCAATACTCCTTGTTTGCTGGGCAAGCCCAGGACGTTCCCCTCCCCACCTGTCAAACCTGGAGTGTGCTTTGGCACCCTGCCACTGCAGTCTCAACGACTTGAGCAGAAACGAGACATCCCAGTACTTAAGCTACCTCTGTTTCATGAGCTTTTCTTCCCATCTGTCTGCTTTCAGAAGAAGAAAGTGTTTGCTGGTCAGAGGTTTTCCACTTGCGCTTCCTTCAGCTTTCCATTACCTCTCCGAGGTTATATGGGGTGCAGGGCTATACACTGTACTGTACTATATGCAGAGGTGTTCAGACTTAATTTATTCCCTTCTCCTGGATAAAGATTATTGCAGCTGTGTGTTTTGGAAAGCTATCAATGAAGGGAGTTCAGCTCATACAACACACTTTCAATAGGGTACTGTACTCTATATTTCCAGGTTCTGTTTTAATTACACTTGCATATTACCTTGGAGGAAGCTGAAATCTGGAAAATGTTTTCTCATATACCATGTCTTAAACCTTCCTGACCTTCTGTTTTATACCAAGTACTTTTATGTTTGTGACGAAAACCATACAATATGGGGCAAAGTCTGGCTATCCGGGATAATCTACCAGAGACACACTGTAAGTCCCTCCTAGCAAAGACTGAGCAATTCTAACTGAGAAATGTCCCCACCATCCCTCACCCCACCAACTTCCAGCAGTCATTCCCTTTCCCTCCCTTAACATGGCTCCCAACAAGAGCCCCATGCTGTGAATAGGGCATGCAGTGGCAGGGAGAGGCTTCTGCTGCTCCGAAGAATCTTGAGGGACTGAGCTATAGGATGGCTCATGCAGTGCCAGTGTACTGCCTATATCCCAGATAAACAAGGAAAAGGCCCAGCCTCATTAGAGGGGCTGTGTCCAGCAGTGCACTCCTATGGCTTCTCAGAGGCTGGTGAGCCACAGCAGCCTAGGAGCCCTTGGGGTGCCTGAACAGCTCCTCCTGGGCCAGGAGAGTGAATGCTGCTCTGGGGTGTCTGTACTGGCTGCACTGGACACCACTGGAAAAAAAAAACCAACCACCCAGTGTCCAGAATTTAAACCTCAAGACAGCTGGCACTGTGCTGGAAGAGGATGGCATTGGTGAGAACTCTGGCATGCCATGTGCCCTCTGCCAGGAATAAGCAGTTTACAAGCAGTTACACACAGTTTACAAGCAGGTTGCAAGCAGGTTACAGAGGTGCCCTAAGGACTCACAGCAAGAGGTGGAAATCTCCTCCAGCAATCTGAGAGCGTGTGCTTCTCAGGGCTGACAGCAGAACAACATCTGTAGGAATCGGGCATCTGATGCTTTCAAGCAAACTTTAAATACATGCCAAAGAGAGCACATCTTGATCTTCACATCCTTGGGATGTCTGGAGAATGTCCTGCGACAAAGGGTTCTAGCGAATACATGTGAGCAGCAGAGGGTTTGTCAGTCCCTTGTCCAGCTCTTGAAGCCCATCACCTCACCATTCCAGAAGTACAGAATGCTCCTAGCATCCTTCTTCTACAACTTCTTGAGGAGCTTGCTCCTCCTGGAGGCATGGGATGGTGGTGACCCCTCCAGCCTGGGACCCTGGGCTCTGCTCTGGAGCCTGGCACTGACAGGGCTCATGAGGTTCCACCATCGCTTGTCCCAACACCTCACCCTAAAAAGCAAAGTAACTTTTACTTCATAACGAGTAACAGGAATTACATAAACCATGTTAAGCAGAGACTTTTTAGTGGCACTGAACTGGTTTTTAACTCAGCTGTAAACAAGGATTTTCAAATCTGAGGCAAGAACTTATAAAATGGAAAGCTTTTCATTAGAAAGCAGTGATTATGGAGAAGCAGAGTTGGTCATAATAGAAAGCTGATTCTGAACTCCTAACATGATGCTGGAGCTGAGAGGGAAAGCTGATCCCCAGACTGTAAAGGTCAAAATCTAGTAAAAGTAGAAAGTTAGTAGTGCCTCTGTGGTGTTGATGAGACTGTTACTGCAACATTAAATGAGTTCTGGTGTTTACATACTGAAAGTATTTGAAGAAGTGAGAGCCTAAAGGAAAAAACCCAAGAATAAAAAAATCTCGTGACGAAGGTGCACAGTAAAAGCAGAACAAAGTTGATCAACCTCTTCCACAGAAAATAAGAGAAAAACATTCATCACAGTCTGCACAGGTAGAACAATGCCCATGGGAGTAAGTTTTTTCATGCAGCAGACAAAGAAGCTAACTCAGTAATTCAAAGTGGAAACTGGACAGTAAGTAGAAATAGCTGCTTATTAAAAAATGAAGTGCTAATATTCCCAGAATTAGCTTAGAGCTGAATGTGGTGAGCTTTTTAAAACTTTTGGTCTTTAAATCAATCCTGGATCTCTCTTTCCAAATATGTAATACCCAGCTATTACATAGTGTCATTTAATTCCACAGAACTTTAAAAATAGGCTTAAAAAAAAATAGACGGAAAAAGAGGCCCCACATCAGACAGCCATGCTCCTCTAACAGGACAGTGGCCAACCCCTGGTAAGTCCTACTGGTTCGAGCCATGATGTCCCATTGTACCAGTTTACTCAGAGTTTTGGGCTTTATATGGAAGAATGGTTTTGCCAAGTTAGACCATGGATCCCATGGAACTCATCTTCTATAGGGAACAGCAGATCACTACAAAGAAAAAGGACAGGACAAATGTGCAGCAAGGTTTTCTTGGCAGAGCTTTTGAACTTCCAGCTACCAGGGGCTCAGAAAGTCCCATGGACTCATTCAAGGTCAGCAGCTTTTCATGGATTTTTCCTTTTTTTTTTGAACACACATAAACTTTAGCATCCCATGCAGGGTGTGCTCAGGAGTTCTGCAGCTGGGCTACCCTGAGGGAATCAGCGTCTTTCTCCTTGCTTCAAGCCTGTCCTGAGCCACTATCATTTGGCGCATTGTGGTTCTTGTTGGGGAGAAAACTTGCTCACAGTTCCCATTCTTAGTCCTCACCACTTTTCCTTTTTGCCCCAGTCACCTTTCACTGAAGGGCTCCAGTCTAATTACTCCTCTCACAGAAGCTGTTCCATACTTCCAGTCCTCCTTACTGCCCTTCTCCAGCTCGTTTGTATCCCAAAATGTTTCAGAGTTGCGTGCACTGGCTGCATATTTTTTTCTCATTTATTCTCTATTTCCCTCTCAGTCATTCCTGAAGTGGTATTTGCTTCCCTGATAGCTGTAAAAACTGAGCTGACACTTCAGGGACTCAGAAGGAAATTTTTTTACCTAGGGTAAGCAGAGCTCATCAGGCCAAATGATCCTGATTGTTCTTCTTGCCCTTATCACCTGTGAATTAAATTGCCATCCTTCAACCACATTATTAGATTCAGTTAGTACCAACAGCCCCATAATTTGCTTATAATTTCCAGTTCAGAACAGTCACCCTTTAAAGTACTGAATTAAGCTCCTTTTCTCTTGAGACTCCCAAACCTCTGGAATTTCCCCAAAATCCTAAGATTTATTAAAAACTGGTAGGTTTATTGGTTTAGGTTAAATGTTTAACTCTGTCAGTTAAAACTCTGACAATGCCAGCACATGTTCCTCATTACTTTCTTATCTTACTGGCATGGGGAATATCTCCTTACTGTTGCAAGAAGTGAATTATTTCTTATGGCTTTTTCTCTTACCAAAAATATTATAATGTTTTGAGAGACAGATAGCTCCACTGTGTTTTGAGATAAAGAGCAGGTAATTTTCCTAGAATTCCAAATAACCAATTTGCGTTCAAAGTTTCTATGCCACTGAAGGATTCCATCTTATATTTTCTGGAGCTTACTGATCAAATATTATTATGCTACCGCCAGTTGCTCAAGTCATTTCTTTCTCTCCTCTCTCCTTCCTCACACTCAGTGTTTCTTGCCTGTCTACTGACTAATCCAGCAGCTGTTCTCACAATGCTCCTGAACCACCAGGCTGTCTGTAACCAGCTGTTTACCTAAGAACACAGGAAATAAAAATCAGTTAAATGTGGAAGCATATACTTTTAGTCCTTCCTCAAGGTCAGATCAGCTATTCCCCAAAGGATGTACAGGTGTAGGTGTCTGTCTCAGCCCTGCTTTGCAAGCTGTCCAGCTTTGTATTGTGGGGCACAGGCAGGAATGTGACTTTCCCAGTAGCAGTGGGAGACATGGGGAGTTCCCCCTCCTGGTGTCTCTAGCCAGGTAGAACTGCAGCAGGGAAAAGGAACTGGGCCCAAGATCGCATCGCCTTGGCAAGAAGGCCCCTCCCCCAAACCCAGGGACTCTTGTGTTTAATAGGAGCCTCTCCACTCCTTTTTTTCTCCTGGGCAGTAAGATCCTCTTCTGCCTGCAGCTGAATCCCAAGAGGACAGAGGGACCCAAATACCAGTACCTGTCCCCAGCCAGGAGGCTCGTTTGGGACACTGTGCTTGGTGTCACTCACCAGCTCCTGCTCTGCACAGACACTTCAGCTTACTCTCCCAGGGCCTGGCTCTTCCCTCTTGCTATGGGGGAAGCTGCTTACTTTAGTGCTCTGAATCAGCTGCTGGAGCCAAGGGCTGCTCTGAAAAGCACAAAAATGCCAAAGTTACACACTTTCTAAAGTCCAGAGCTACCTTTTAACCCCAGGCTGCACAGGGCTGGGAGAAGACAGACTGCTTGTCCCTGTGGCCCAGCAATGACATTTGTGATCCACCTGAAAGTCTCGAAAATTAAAGTCCCTCATCATCCAGACTGGTTTGGACTCCCACAACAGCAATCAGTCAGTGTTGCGGGGAAGTTACTGCTGTTTCTGGCTGTTCAATGCCACTGTCAGAAGTTATTTGCCTCTGCTGAGCTTCTGAAGTATTGTACCAGCAAAGGTGTGGCCACCAGGACCAGAGCAGTGATCATCCTCCAGTGCTGGGCACTGGTGAGGCTGCACCGTGAATCCTGGGACTAGTTCTGGGTCCCTCATGACGAGAAAGACATTGAGGGGCTGGAATGTGTCCAGAGAAGGGCCATGGAGTTGGGGAAGGGTCTGGAACACAGGTGATATGAGAAGAAGCTGAGAAAGCTCGGCAGGCTCAGCCTGGAGAAAAGGATACTCAGGAGGGAAGGAAATTGTAGCCAGGTGGGGGTTGGTCTCTTCACCCAGGTAACAATGATAGGACAACAGAAAACAGCCTCAAGTTATGCCAGGGGAGGTTTAGGTTGGATATTAAGGACAATTTTTTCATGGAAATGGTGGTCAGTCATTGAAAAGGCTACCCATGGCAGTGGTGGAGTTACCATCCCTGGAGGTGTTCAAAAATGTGTGGCTGTGGCACGTGTGTGTCGCTGTTGTCCCGGGGATGGCAGGAAACAACATAGATTTGATTCAGGATGAAAGGGAATGGAATTATTTATTAATTTACAGATTGGTTTATATTCTTTAATTTGCTTGAATGGTGTACGGTTATTGGTCATCGACTGTCTACTTCTCTAAAATGATTGGTGAAACCATACAAGACTCATTTCAAAACATTCTTCAGTCAGTATCATAACAATGCTGCATAACAATCTTGCACTTGCAGATAGTTTACAAAACTCTCTAACTGTTGAAAAATAGCATCCATGAGAAAGCAAAGACTTTCACACAGACACCAGCAAATTGCTGGGAAAGGTCTCTGCAATCAGCTCTCAGCATCCACACATGTGGACATGGGTTAGTGGTAAACCTGGCAACAGTTGGTTAAGCGCTGGACTCCATGATCTTAGAGGTCTTTTCCAACCTTAACGATTGTTTGATTCCATGATCCAGCAGCCTGCTCTTGCTCTAAGCCTTCAGCACCTTCTGGGCCAGAGCTCTCAGTAAAGCCCTGGAAGACACTAGCATGGGAAGGACAGGCAAGTGCTAAGAAAGAATTACTTGCACCAAGCCCTCAGAATAAAGGTTTTTTTTCCTGGTAGGCACATCGAGAGAATCACAGAATCATGCGAGTTGGAAAAAACCTCTGAGATCATTCAGTCCAACCTTTGACTGATCGCCATTTTGTCAACTAAGCCATAGCACTCAGTGTCACATCCAGTTGTTTCTTCAATACCTCCAGGAATGGGGACTCAACCACAGCCCTGGGCAGCCCCTGCCAATGCCTGACAACTCCTTCTGTGCAGAAGTTCTTCCTGATGGCCAACCTGAACTTCCCCTGGTGCACCTTGAGTCTGTGTCCTCTTGTCCTAGTGTTTGTTACCTGAGATGTGTCTGTTCCCCCAGCAGCACTGCCACCCACCCAGCTCGTGTATACTTGGGGGTACATCCACTCTACAGTTGCTCCTGCATATGCTTCACCTTATTATTCAGTCTTTCACCCAGTCTCAGCCCCTGCTGTCCTCCCCTGCTGTGGGGGCTGCCTGTCTGCATCCCCCACCCCCCGAGAGCCACTTGTCTCCAGGTCCTCTCTCCCAAGCCACATTCCCTTAGAGCACGTCCTCCTGCTTCTCCCCTCGCTGCCTTTAGACCTTTGTCCTCCCTAGCTGGGTTCCTGTAACCTGATCACCAATCCTATGAGTTTATGACTTCTTTGCGACCTGAAGTTTGAGTCTTGTTTTACCTTTGCAGAAAAGAGAGCTGAGGGGAAGAGATCTATCCCCTTCTCTCAGCATGGGGAGGACCCAAGTTGTGTTTCTCTTCTAAAATTTCTGGGGAAACATTAATGTTTTGAAGGCATTTGCAGGAGCAAACTGAAATGTGTCTGGTTTTATCAGTTAAAGGCTTATTTCTGACTTCATGCCACAATCAATGGTATTGTGTAAAAACAGGCAGACAGAAACTGGATGTGCAGAAGCAATACCTTCATTTTAATTCAATTTAATTAGTTTAAAGGCATTTCTCCGGCAGTATGACGGGCAGAGGTTGCTCAGCCTGGATTCCTGGATGGCAAAGTGTGGCTTAAGATATTATATCAAAGAGATTCAAGAGAAAAAACAGTGAAAAGAACGTTTCCTGTCCCCAAGAAGAGGGTCAGCCAATTAATCACTGTTATTGCTGACTAAGTAATTTTTTCTTGACAGCTGTGCCCTTCAAAATGACATCAGGGGAAACTGAACCCATTTCCATTACTTCAGCTGGCCAAATCACTGCAGAAAGTTGAAACTAGTTCTGAAAAAAAAAAAAAAAAAAACAAAACAGGAAAACAGGGACATCAGTGAACTCAGAATGACTGAATAAATAGGCTTTTCTGAGTACTCAGCAAAGTGCATTTACCGCTCTGTATTTACTGTTTTTCAAAAAATTTTAAGATTATTGTTTATGGAATTTGTTGAGAAGCAATAAAATCTCCTGCAATTTTAGTTTTAAATATCATTTTACTACCCAACAGCAATAATAAATCCATAAAATAACACAACTGACCAGGACTATGGAGTAAAAAAAAAATATTGTTTGCTTTGTACATTCTTATTAGTCTTGGCTAAGATGTTATAAAAGCAGTATCTTTTAACACCTTTTATTATACAAGGGTCAAGGGGTTTTTATGTTTCTTAAAGAAAGCTTCAAATAGCCCACATAGCGGGTTCCTGCATCTTTCATATGGCTGCTGTATAAACAAGCCCATTTTACACAGGAAATGACATAACCATGTAAAAGTGCACATGGAGTTTAGGCACATATTCAAACACTAATGGGAATGCATTGTTTTCAATGGCATACTTTTATGTTTACCTATTGAGCTTAGTACCCATATTTTAGCCAAACACAACAAAAATTATCCACACATACCTGTCTTATAGTGTACTGTTTATTTGAAATTTGGACCTTCACAAAGACTCTCGTGGGACAGATAATGACCCTAAAGAGTAAATACAAATGAGACATTCTCAGTGAGAGAGTGAAACCTGCCATCATAAAGGTGGAAAGCTGAACTTTTAACCTGTATTGCTTTACAGCTCAGGTTTCTGCCATCCAGTTGCTCACACCAACTCACCCATGGGAAGAAAGCCGTAATAATAATTAAGGCGTCTATCTTTGCACATTACATAATGACCTGGATAAAGAAACCTGCAGTCATAGATTCACAGAATCACTCAAGTTGGAAAAGATCTCTACTAAACCACATCACCAAATGTCACATCTGCTAGCTTGCTGAACACTTCCAGGGATGATGACTCCACCACTTCCTCGGCCAATGTCAAGGTTTTCTGTTTCTCTCCAGTTTCTGTGCTGACTGTCAGCTCTAGGCTGTGCCTTATTCCTAAACCCCTGGGTTTGGAGGGGAACAAAGATTGAGTGAACCCCACCTGGGTTCTTCTTTTGTGCTGATCTGTGACATAAATGTACCTTGGGAGTTTTGATACCTGTTTCTGTTCTCATGCCAGGTAACTGCAACTGCAGATCGCTATGTAGAGTCTTGACAAGATTGGCAACAATTTGTGAGTAGACAGAAGCCTGTGCTAGGGGATTCCAATGCCTCCAACAATGCACCAATAAAGCATCTATAGGCTGGTACACATTTACACCAGAAATGTGAGAAAGTCAGTAGAGTGTTCCAGAATAAAATAGTGGTGAACCGCAATTCCCAGAGTTATCGAACAATTTCACAATGTAAATGCAAAAGGACACTCTGAACATCACAATACTGGTTTATAACTAATGGTATAAACCAAAAATACTCAATTTAAGACCTAAAAGTGAAAAACCCTTCCCTATTCCTATGCCCACAATTATAAACTCCTCACTTTGAGCTGAACCAATCTTGAGCAATGCCAGGGCTGACCCTTCTGCATATCACCACATTTGAGAGACCAGCCAAGCAAACTGAATGTCATGTAACCTCCTAACCTGGTGTCTTGGTTTGAAAGACAGGTGTCTGCTAAGGAAGGCAGGAGCCTCCTTTGGAATGGAAGATGCAACCCCCTTCCCTCTGAATTATCATAAATTTGAAATTAAGGGGCTTTCAGGCAAGGATATGAGAAATAGGAATAACAGTTCTTTACTAATATATATATATAAAACAAAACAAACAGCAATGACTATGGCAGTTATAACAGCACAGTCACCCAGTGCAGCCTTCTCGGCTGCCAGGCACCTTCCCCCCTTGGTGCAGTGCCGCTCACAGCCGGCAGGGGCGCTGGCGGCTCCCGCTGAGCAGGGTGGGTGCGATGGTTCCCCCGCGGCTGCAGGGGGCGCTCCGGAGCGAGCCCGGGCACCACGCGGTGATGGCGGCCGAGAAGCTTCACAATCCCCCGGGGCAGCCGACCCCGGTGTCCAGCAGGACCCTCAGCAGCAGCAGGCTGGAGCGGCAGGGGCGAGCACAGACTCCCGGGTGGTAGGCGAGATGTATGGAACTCCGGAGCTGCAGCAGGAGCCCCGGGACCTCTCGGCAGGCAGGGGGTGAGGAGCTACAGTGTAGCGGAGGCTTGCAGAGGAACGGCGGGGCAGGGCCGCCTCGGCCGGCTCCCAGTGGGGCAGGGAAAGGTGGGCTTAGAATCCCGGGATTTTCCCCTGAGGCACCCAAGCAGATGGTGAAATGGTCCCTCTTTTAGAGAGGCAGGGTATTAAACAGGGTCCCAGCACAGCAGCCGCTCCAGCGAGCAAGCTTTACTCACAGTTGAAGAAAGGCAGCAGAAAAAGCAGAAAGTCTGCAACGGTGATGAATCTTCTCCAACGCAAGAGCAGCTCCCCTCCCCTCGAATGCCGGAAGAACAAGACAGCTAGGAGCTGTACCCAGCCCCTTTTTGCCAGTTCAAATCTCACGGCATCTCGCCTTACGCGAGAAAGCCCCAGGGGAAAGAGAGCAGCCAGCTGGACTCCTCCCCCTGTGGCCAGGTCTTTTGTCTCTCTCAAGCACTTGGTGATTTGTCCCTTAGCAACCAAGTATGGGGAAAATTATTTTAAGAGAAAAAGAAAAAAAAAAAACTAAACCCAAAAAGAGACCTCCTAAAACACCAACACCTGGACACTTCGGCTGAAACTGTTTCTGTTTTGGCCAAACCCAATTCTGAAGCAGTAACAATGCATTATATTTCCAGCATTTTACCATCTGTAGTTTCAAATTTGCTTAAACTGATATTACAGACCTACTGGTGGTTTGGTTTTTTCTTTTCCTTTCTAGGTATAACTCCCACCAAAATAAAAGTGGGCTTTTGAATTATTACCAAAGGGTTTTTTTTAAGACTTTAGTTTGTCAGTATTTCTTTCAATTTTTCCTCAGATCATAATGTTTATTTTGGGATAATTGCAAAACCTTGGCATATTTTTCCATTTAGATGCTGATACATACTCAATTTAAATACCATTTACCTGAACCTTTATCTTGCTTTATTCATGCGTTGAAAAAGTCATACAAAGACAGCAAGAAAGAACCTCAGAGAGTTTTATACCTACTAGGCTTTAGAAACTTTCTATTGTGACCAGACTCACCAGGACTTTCAGGCTGGTCACCAGCTCTGCAGCATAAACTGAACAGGAATTGTCCTCCTCAGATTTCCAAACTGTCATGCCTTGCATGTAACACCAGTGCTCCCATCCACCAACAAACTGCCCCATGCAGGCAGTCCTAATCCCAGGAGTTAACTTGTCTTAGCTTTGACTTGCTTCAAGTGTATTTAAATAGGCAGTATTTGCTATTTTAAACTGATCACCCTGAGCCATGGAGGAATGTGCCCGTGTGGTTAATAACTGGCATGGCACAGCTCTGTGTCATACATCAGAGCAGAGAGTTCCTTGGGAATGTGCAAACAGGATTCCCAGAGAGTGGGAGCAGCACTTGCCTGAGGAAGAAAGGAGACTAGCCTTTGTCGTGGTCATCTAGCAAACCTCTCCAGGAGATAGCTGGAGCCAGTGCTAGAGGAAGCTGCAAACACACCTGAAAACAGCCAGGAGCAGGAAAAGAACTACTTGAACAGATCGGGGAAAAAAGCCTGAGCTGCCCTCCTGGCTGTGGACTTGGCAGGGTAATGTTTTCTCTCCTACTGTAGCAACGGTAAAAATCAGCTTTTAGTAAAGCTTAGCCTTGAAGTTTTGGAAGATTGGCTGGTGATAAGCAGTTAGTGCTGGGGTCAGTAACTGCTGGGCCTGGCCTAAGGCTCCATCAGGATGAGGAAGAGCATGACCTGGGAAGTGCACACTGAGAGTCCAGAAGGGAGATGGAGAATCCCTGCAGGCAGCCCTGACCCACAAAAAAGACCCATAAAATGCCTGAATTTCTCATGCACTTGTTACAAAGTAACTTCAAGTGCTCGTCATTCTATGTGCCTGTTGCCCTGCACGCTGGGCATTCGCCATCCGGGCAAGGGCAGCTTTCTGGTCCCCAGGTTTGCAGCAGCTGGGCAGTCCTTGCAGGCAGGAAAACCAGGCAGTGTCAGCCCCTGCAAGCAGGAATGACAGCACCGAGCAAATCTCACAGACCAAATCTCCCTGCCAGGGTGTTCTGCATCCCCGAGCTGCAGGTGAGGGCACAGGGCAGGTCACCCACACAGGGCTTCCCCAGGTGTTTGGCAAGGCTGCTTATCCAGGTATGTTAAGCTGGTTAAAGGCTCAGGTGCCCAGAGAGTGCAGGAGGAAGGGCAGAGCTTTATGTCACTGTTTATGGCTGTTGACCAGGAATTTAGGATGGTTTGCTGCTGGTGTCAGCTTGAGCATGTCCAGACTGGGGTACTGAGCAGAAGGACCTTGGGGGCTGTACTCAGCTCCCTGCCACTACCCACACCAGTGATGCTGTGCAGAGCCAGGAAATCTTATAACTTGATGGTCTAAGCAATATCAAACCTTAGCATTTATATTTTGTGCTATTGATAAACTCCTTCAGTAATTTCTGATGGTTCACAGGACCTTTCTGATCCATCTGTAGTTGAACATTTGGTACCTACTTTTGTGGGTGGAAACATAGAGGAGAAATCCCGTTTATAATCCACGTCTGGAATAGATAAAGGGGATACACAGGCACACAGCCCTTGGAGGATGGAATAAAAGGATACCAAAGCTCTTTTTCAACCATCTGCATAACTCATTTTTGCCCCAAATGCATCAAGTGATAGTGTCATTCCCCACCAGATCAAACCAGGCCTTCCTTTCAGATCTTTCTTTCAATGTTTCCACAATTTCTCTCTGAGGCAGCAAAATACACAGACATGTTTTGCATACCCCTGGTATTCTGCTGCACAGAAAAGTCCCTTTCACTTGTATTTATTGTACAAAAACATAAAACAATTTCTTAATTGCATTATAATTATGCAGAGTTGGACAGCTAGGCACAATGCAGCACTGTGTCAATAATTTATTACATCTTATGACATAATTGAACACTTTTACTATGAGCATTTGAGAACAACTTGGACCTTATACAGAATAATATAGTTTGCTACATAATAATGGAAAGGTGGGTACTTAAGAAAGATATGTAGCTTGGAGGAAAACATACATGGAAGCAAATATCTCCTGCATCACCTATCTTCACGTAAAACTTAAAACTAAACCAACATATTATATTTAATGACCCCTTTTTATATATGCATAGTTTCAAGAGCTAATCAGAAAGAAATCATATTACAGTGCAACTATTTACACCAAGATGGGGACACACCAGAACACAACTCTTCTCAACATTGGGACTCTTTTCTGACATTTATGAATGGACAAAGCACATGGGAATCAGTCAAAAATTCAGTCTCAAGAACAATGTTCAAAGGAACAAAGAGGTCATATCCACAGCTCACTGATACCATCTCTCTCCACTGCCTCAAGGCTAAAGGCAGGAGATCTCAAGGTGTAGAGGTATCTCTACACCTCTCTGTCATGGACTTCCCTTATAGTCAGTCCTGTGTTGCCAGCGGCACAGGGCATTAAATCCAGCTGAGTGACAGCATCCAAATGCTACTGAAATAAGTCCATGGAGAGACATATAGAAACACTGGGTTTATTGCTACATCCTTGTAAACATACTTACCCTAGAGGTAAGAAATCTAGTTAACCTTGATTGAGGAGAAGTTATGTCCAATGTGTTGTATTACTTCTCATAACATATTCATGTGAGAAACTGTTCTGCTACCTACAACCACACGACTCCACCACCATGTCCTCGTACTGCTTGTAGACCACATTGTTTGCAGAGTCAATGAAAAGGATGCTGATGGGGCTCAGACGGGTAGGGACACAGCAAGTCGGGGGGGTCGATTCAGGGTCCATTGAGTTCATTAATGTCTGAATAACCGCATGGTTGGTGGGCTCCAGATGGGATCGGAGGGGGAATTCACAGAGCCCTTCGCAGTGATATGCTTCATACTCCAGAGGGGCTATTATCCAGTCATCCCAGCCCATATCCTTAAAATTCACGTGGAGGGCTTTTCTGCTACACCTCGCCTTCAGATTCTTGGTGGGCCTCTTCCCTTGCCGTGTTGCTAGAGGGGCTCTTCTCTTCCGCCTCTGGTTGAATAAGTACTCATAAACAGTTTTGTCATCTTGGCCGGATCTAGCTTTGATTTCATTGAAGAATAAGTCTCTTTTTTTTGTTCTCCCAAACACCAAGAACAGAGCCTTTTCATTGACCTGTCTTCCTGTTCTATTAAATCCCACACTCCTGAGATCAACAGCTCTCCCCCTGTCAAAAGTTTCCAGCTCAAAACACAAGTTAACCAAGTTTTTAAAGTTTCTGAAAAGTTTCCAGATGTCAAACACTTCCCACTTGGGTGTATCGGTGATACTGACAGTCCGAGAATCCAGGAGTGTTGAGGCTTGTCTGTTTGTAGAGCAACTGAATAATTTCACTTGGGAAGTTTTTCCAGAAGAATGAGACTTCCATGTATCAGAAGGTTTTTTTCTCAATATTCGAAGCTCTGCTCCCAGCAAACCATCTTTTTCTAATGCACTGATGTCAAAAATATATTTTTGTTTTCTTATAGTTGGTGCTCGCTCATCTAAAAAAAGCACACACATTTTTAAATGTATATCAAGCACAGACCAATATCAGTTATTCAGTTCTTAATGGTTTTCCTCAAATTTGTTCATAAGCCTAGAAGTTAGCCCACTGAACAGAAAGAGCAATTTTTGTCTAAGAGATCAGCTCCATGCAGGGACTCAGCAGGGAAATGAGTTTCTGAGTCTGCCTTGTAGAAATCTCATTTCTTTCACCAGTGGGCATTTTCTACCTTCAAAGTTGTGATTAGCCAATTGAAAAATAATGCTTTTTCAGGGCTGAGCACTCACAGGACCTATTCACCACTTATATCTAACTTAAATTACTGAAAAAGAGCTTCAGTGGCAGCCAGGCCTCACGCTGGCTCCAAACATGAGCAAATTTACCCTTAGATGATCCTTTAAAACCAGCATCCCCAGGAACTGCCAGACACAAAGATAATTGCCTAATTAACTAAACCCCACATGATTCACAATTTTTCAAACTGGGCAGAAAAACATTCCTCCCTTTATCCTGACTTTACATTTGCTTGCTTCAGCTGGTGAGGAATACAGCTGAGCCAACCTTCCAGAGACGTGCCATTAACAGTGCCTTCCAGTGGCAAGCTGAGAAACTGAAGGCAGCACATGTGAGCAGTGAATCCCCCCTTCCCAGCAGCCAAGCTATTAATGAAGAGACGGCAAACAAATCCAGCCCTGGTGAGTCTTTCATCACAATTCCTTCACCAGCTGTAGCCTATGTTGCTTCCTTAAGAATGTGACAAAACTCTTACAAAAGTCACCAGAAGCAACGTGGGGCTCCCCAAGCAGAGTGGTGAGGTGAACATCATTCGTTGGGAGCCTGGTTATTTCTCCTGTGAAAGCAAACACTAGTCCAAATTTCCAAAAGTGTTTGGAACCGGAATGTTGAGCTGCAAGTTCTGGAGTCCCGGAAGTTATTACCCTTGGTAGTCTGTGCAGAGCTGTGGGCTCCTTGGTGGTAACTGAAAGTTTTGAGCTAGTACAGATACACCCATCCCACAGGATAATGACTCCTGGGTCTGCAGTGTAGTTCCTCACAATTCTACCTTGAACAAACCAGACTGGCCCTTTCATACTGAAACTTGTGGGTTTTTTTCACAGAATAGCTCCATTCTTAGCATATAATATGTTTTTAGGCACACTACAGTCTAATGTTAACCATTTCCATGAGCTAGTTTCCAGCTAGCTAGAAAGAAAATAATGCAAAAGGTTTTTAAACACCTAAGCATGCAAAGACTGATTGATTTTCAACAATATGCATCTAAAATACTTCCTAAATGTTTTCTTTGGCTGCCACACAACCATCTAGTTCTGCCTGTGAATGAGTTTTCCAAGATAAGACAGGAGGACAAAATCTGCAGCAAAGTTGTGTGATTTCATTTACATTAAAAAGAGCTATTTGACTTTAACAAAGTGTGATTATTTTCCAATACTCTCTGCATTTATAAACACACTCAGGCATCTCTCTCTGTCCACACTCACTCACACACAAGCTCCTTTCTTACCTTGTCCTTTGTCTATAAAGCTGGTTATTGTATTGGCAAGTCCAGCCTCCAGTTTTACACTTCCATTAACACCCTTTCTTTCTGCATCTGAGAGAGTCCTGTACAAAGAGAGCATGTATTCATGTGGCGTTATCGGGGGATGTCGGAAAGTTTCCTTAGCTTCCCTCTGGGTTACGGGCTCTTTAGTCTTTTTGGTTTTGAAAGAATCACTGTCAGTACTGCTTGTGCCAGTTTTTTTCAAAGCCACCTTGCTGCTAAGATTTTGAACCTTTGGAGTCACTGTCCTTACTCCAGAAGGTCTGCTGGGGAGATGTCCTACCTTGCCCTCCGTGGCTGCTGTTCTTGAGGAAACCTTCTTTGACTCATCATTCTTGGCCAGCAGAATTCCAGCCTGAACAGCACTGCTTTTAGTCCTGGCCTTTGAGGTCCCAGCACTGTATCCATGGTTTGCAGTCCTCAGTGTACCTGCCCGTGTGGAGGGATTCCTCTCCTTTCCTTCTGCTTTCAAAAAACCTAGTTTAGATGCTGGATTACCCTGGCCTGCTTCAGAATTACTCAGCGCTCCAGGAACTAGATCCAGAGACAGCCAAGTCAAATGCCAAAGCAGTAAATTGAGAAAATGCAGGATTTTCATCCTCTGGTCTTCCTCTGAATGCCACTAAAGAAAAAATCAGAAAAGGTTCCTCCAGTTTGGCAGAAGAAAACATGGAAGAAATTAAAAACCAAAGTTAGCAAAAATGGTTTTTGTTTGAGATTAAAACATTTCAAATATCGTTGTTCAATACTTGTATCCAGTCCCATAGTGGAAATGCTCATGTACTCAGATACGATCTCCCCTGACTTCAGTTAGCTGCTATAAAGAACTTGTTCTTGAAAAGAGAAAGTTTACCACCTCGTTTTCTTCTGTAAAACTGACTGAAAACTTGAAGGAGTCTTGTTTAAATCCAAGGGTTTTTTTTTTTTTCCAAGAAGGAAGAATGGCGTAATGCTGCCTCTGTGTTAAAAGGTTTTTTTAAAGTTTTGAGTTTTGAATCCTTTCCAGTGAAAATATTTCACACACAGAGACCTGCAGGTGCTCAGAAATCTTTTACAAACCTGAACTCTGGAATTGGAAACGGAATTCCAACAAACCCATTTAATTACTCTCTGATGTCATGCTGTCTAAACTAGTTTAACTGCGATATATTTCTTTAAAAAAATCTTCTTTACCCTTTTCATTAGCATGAGTCATACTCTGCCTCATGTGAAACAGCTCCACAGGCTCAAAACTCCAGAGGGTGCCTTTTCAAGTAGCAGTATGACCTCTGCCTCAGTCCTTGATGAACTTCACATTTAGACAGGACAAACTGCAAGATGCACGACTGAGACCTGTCACAGAGTCCACTATATACATACATAAATTAATTTAGAAATAATTCATGTAGCTCTTTTTCCAGAGAATTTTAACAGTGGCTTCACTTCGTCCCCGTGTTACTGCAGGGCTGTGCTGTAATGCAGGCGCTTAACGAGGGTAACATTTAATTTTACACAAACACAACAGGGCTGTGCCCGCAGTCAGTGTATTTTGGCTTATTTATTGCTGTTCTTAAAAAAACCCGCGTCAGCCCAGCTGGAGAAGCAGCTCCTGCCGGAGGGGATGCCCCGCGGGGTGGGCGCAGTGCAGTGGGGCAGCAGTGCACCCTGCAGGCAGCCATCCTCCTCCTTCTTCTCCTTCTCCAGAGCCACTCGGGAGCAGGAGACAGGCTGAACCCTGTCCTTCCTCCAGAGACTGCTGAACACCAGCCTTTGTTTTAATATTAGATGGAAAATGTCCAAGAGCTGCTGACCCCGGGGCCCCAAGAAGGCTGCAGGTCAAAACCAGTGTTCCTCACGGTCACGACTGTCCTGCGGCTTTCAGCCATCCAGAAGAGAGTGTGGAGCAAGTATGTCTTTCATAAGCTACAAAAAGTGAACTGTTGATCTAAATGAGCCTTCAGGAAAAGAGGCACTGGGCTGGACTCAACTGGCATTACTGACTGGGACCCATCTCTCATCTTGCACTGATGCTAAGTCCAGTCCTTCTCCTGTGATTGCTTTTTCTGAGTTAAGAAGAAAGGGGAAAGGTACACCACCTTTTAGCTTGTTCTCTGTGTGTTATAGCATTCCTCATGCACCCTGACTAGTATCAGAAACACTGAGCTACTTTCATAAATAACGACCTGCATGACATGAGGAGCTCTGAATGCTTCACTTGTTTTGATGGAGGGACTGAAGCATAGAAGAGTTCAGTGTCAGATGTCACAAATAAGGTAGATTCAAATCATGATCCTCCCAATTTTGATCTAATAGCCCTCCCTCTGATGTCAGTTGCGCTTTTGATATTTCCCTACAAAATAAAGCAGCTTCTCCTGGGAGTTACCACTGGTGAAACCATTCCCCAGCAGTCACTCCACACCACCCCACGGCCCTCCCAGCCATGCCATCATTTTGTCCTTCCCATATTGCCCACCTTTCTGCTGGGTGGTGTGCTGTGTCTGGTTTTGTGCCATGGTGGTACTGATCAGCTTGCCAGTAAGCCACAAAAGTAGCTAAATGTTGAGCTTCCACTTTTAATCTATCCAGCTTCCAGTTTTCACAATGCTTGTAAGAATTTTATATCTTTAAAAGGTCATTTGCTCTGTCAAACTTGGCTGAGATTTGCAAACAGATTTACCACTAATTTAAGAGATGGACATGAAAGAGCAGGAGGTAGGACAATGTGATTACATGGGCCTTGTCTTAGTAAATCAGATTAAAAGCATGATCATTCATATGTTCAAAGACTATTTACATGTCTGAGATTAAAATATCTTAGTGGGCTGGACAGAGCTAGACAGAAAGAGAAAGGAAAAACAAGCAAAACAAGCTGTGCAAACTAATCTCCCTCTTTAAGAGAGGCTCCCTTGAAGCAAACTCCATTGCAGTGCTTGGAACCACAGGAGCACAGACGCTGTAGAGTGCACTGAGCCCCACAGCCCCCAGAGTGGAATGCTGACCTTGAACAAGACCCACAGACTGTGGGGTTCCTATGAACCCCTACACCAAAGTGGAGTTATTCCAGCTGGCTAAACTCCAACTCCACTGGTATCTTCAGTATGTAGCTAGAAACTCTCTTGCTGGTGAGGCTTTGGATCAGATACAGGACACAGTGGAAGCAGTGTTCCAAGCCTCTCAGTGCTCACCACCAGCCAAATTTCTGTGCCCCCTCGAGTGGCTGGGTTCATATAGCCCACCTGTCCTTCTTGGCCTGTTCTGTGACAGGAGATCCTCCCTCACACAGTGTGTGTAGGGATTTGAAAAGGGAGGGCCACCCAGGTCCCTGCTCCTTGGGAGTGCACTGCCTCCTGATCTCCAGATCCCAAGATTATGCCTACATGAGCTGTGACACCTTTTCAGACAATCTCATTGAGCCCTTCTGGATGTCCTGCATGGTCTAGAGGAAGGGATTACTCTGGGAAGCCAGAGGAAGATTTCATAGTGTTGAAAACATTGTCATTCCCTGAGGATAAACGGCTCCATTGGATACATGATGCCAAGAGTTAGAATTTGTTCACTTCTGCAAACTTGCAGTTGAAGCTGCACATGGAAATCTTTATTTTAGTGATCTATGAGGAATTTCATTGTCCTTTCCCAGGTGAAATAATTTCCAGAAAGGACTTAGAGGATTGAGTTAACTCCATATATTAGGCCATTTGCTGTCACACTGTTTTTGCTTATTGAAACTAATTAACATTCTACTTCTGTGAGGATTTAGACCTCTGCACCACAGCTCTTGGGGGACTGTTTTTTAAAAGTACGAAGTTATAATTTTAGGAAGGAACTCAACAGCTCTGTGCTTTTCAAAAGGAAAAAAATTACATAAAACTCACAGATGTTATAATTAATACTTGTATTGGGCCAGAGCACAACAAATGTAATGATGTTTCCACTCCCATGTGAGGGTGGCATAATTTTAAAACACTGTGCTACACTGTTGTGATGTTAAATAAAAAAATTGGAAGTCCAGATAAATAATTGTGTCATTGGTTATCAAGAAACTTGGCTACATCTGCAAACAGTAGTGAACTACAAAGCACAGAATCATAGAATAATGGAATATCCTGAGTGGGAGTGTTATTTTTGTTTCTTGATTCCACAGATGTACCTAATTCCACCAACTCTGAATTAAGAGGAACTTTTTTCCCCCTAATTTTTGGTATCTCTGCCTGTTATCAGTTAGAGAAGTACAGGGTTTATTTCAAGCTCCTTGAAGCTTACTTACTTACAGAGTCCCACCATTTGGTAAACAATATTCATTAGCCTGAGTCACCTTCTATAGGTATTGTTCATCTTTGCAACAGAAGCACGTTTAAATGACTCAAGATTTGAGAGTTTCAGAGATCCCAAGTTAGCTGACCAAAGAGAATTTTGGTGGCAATTAATTTGTTCTACCTCTTTAAATAACCAGAATGCCAATGATGAAGCATTCATTATCACAGTAAAAAACAGGGACTGAAAACAAGTCAGTGTTATTCAGCAGCCAAATACAAAATGAAACATATTTTTAGCAATGAGCTTAACTAGCTCCCAGAACAACTCCCGATGAAAACGGAGGGTTGACTATCGCTGTTTTTTCTAATTAAATTCCCTGCCCGCTCAGCGGACCGGAAGCGCCGTGAGCGAGCACGATTGGCCGCGCCACGAAAAGGCTCCGCCGCCCCTCACGGAGCCTGCGCTGCCTCCGGGCGGGCCGGGGGAGCCGCTCCGCCCGCGGCCGGCGGGGCGGGACCCTCGGGGCGGGGCAAGGGCCCGGGCTGCCGGCCATGGCGGGCAGCGCGGGGCACGNCCGAGCTCGGGGCCCGGAGGCCCCAGGACCGCCTGTCCCTCCGCAGTCTCGATGCCGTGCTCCTCCTGAGTTCGTTGCCTGTAGCATCGCTTCTGTTCGCCCCTGTTAGTAGGAGTCGGGCCGGCTTGCTTGCAAAGCAACTTTGAAAACTCCTTTCGGTCGCTTCAAGGACCCCGTTGAACAGCCCGACGTTGGCTGGGGGTACGTGGGGGCCGTAGGTCAGGCAGAGCTGCCCACACCTGTCCCATCGTTCTGCTTGCTCTCTCTGTCTCAGGTGAGCGGACAGTGCTACGTGTAAAAGAAACCCCGCCTCAATCTCTGTCATATTAAAGTGAAGCTTCCCTATATTGCGGTGACTTCTTGTTGAGTGTATCAGCATCACTGTGCTTGTGCTAAATGCAGGGGGAGTAGAGTCTATTACAAGCTGCTTGTCTCATCTTCATTTTCTGTATCCGTTTAGGTTCTGCAGTACCAGACGTGGTGTCGAGAGTTGGAGCAGCAAGTGAAAGCTGGAGGGGTGAGCGTGCAGGTTGTGAACTAAAGAGAGTTTATCTAATGTTCCCAAATGCAGACTAATAAAAACCCTCCACAAGCCAATGATGGGAAAGCAGATTTTTACTGTCTGGAGGTTTAGAGAAGTGCTGCGAGTTTTCCCATCGGTGTTTTGCCATTCTTAGAGCAGTCAGTAGTCCTAGAAATTCCAGTCCAGAAAACTCAGATGAGGATTTTGATTTTGTGAAAGAGTGCTTTATTGGAGTTACATTTGTCTTGGGTCTCAGGAGAGGACTGTGCTGCGTGTTACGTGATACAGCTGTCCTGGAGAAAGAACCAGTTGAAACAGCATTTTGGAAGGCCGATGTTCAACATACAGAACTAGCTCTATGCTTTTCTTTCTGCTTCATGGCTGAAGTAAACCTAGAAACGAAAGAGTATGAGAATAGGAGAGCATTCCCAGGCTTCAAGTCAAAGTCAGCACTTGAGGTCATGAGCTGAGGATACATAGCAGCGAGAGAGTAAGGAGAGCAACTTAGACTAAAACCCTTGCCATCCCTTCCTCCCTGTAGTCACAACACTGTTATACCTGGAAGAAGCCATGAGCTCCTAAGATACTCAGCAAATGGACAGGAAAATGGTGGGTGCTGACAGTGGTGAAGGAAACACTAGCATTTGACTAAACATTTCCTTTCATTTTAAAGGGATCCCTTCCAGGCACGTGGGAAGCCACAGCAGACCACAGCCTCGAGAAAGCACTGCTTCAGGTGGAAGAGGAGCAGCAAAGGTACAAGGAAGAAGCATTTCTTCATACTTGATATCCTGGATGCTCGTGGAAGTGAGGGAAGACCTGTCGGTGCTACCTGGTCTCCCCAAGGGAAGCAGTTGGGCAAGCTGCTTTGACAGGAGAGAGGTCCACAATCTGCTTTCTGTGGTGCAATAATAGTGCTGTGTGTTGAATGGCTCTGCTTTGAGTGGGGAGGTGGTGTGTGTATTCTGGGTGAAAGGTCCCTTTCCAGCCTAAATTATTCTGTGGTTCAGTAGATTAACAAGTCTGGGCAGTGCTAGAGAAAGGTGATACATCCAGTGACCATTAGCATGAAGAGGGGCCAAGTTGTTGCCTGTGGGCATTGTCCCGGTTGAAGGGGAAACCAAAATCATATATGAAAATTGAAGGCTCAAAGCACAGAGAAGCAAATGAGGTCTTCATCACGAAGAAATCTTAGTTAACACTAGAAAGTGCTTTTACTGCCTCTCGGACAACAAAGTCAGTGTTTAGGGAGCTGGAAAATCAGGAGGATGCTGGAAAGCTGTTGTTTAGTGACCTCACTGTTGTTTCTCTCTCTTTCCAAGGTGTGAGGATTTGGCAGAAGTGAACACTCTCCTGCGGGAACATCTTGATAAAGCCAGTGAGGTTAATTCCACCCTCAAAGAAGATGTTGGAAAACTGACAGTGGATTGGATGAGGGCCCGAGAGGAGCTGGAGTTGAAGGAGAGTGAATGGCGCAGTGAACGTGAGGTGAGGATAGGCTACAGGAGTGCCAGCCATGATGCCGGAGGAGAATGGGAATGCATTCCGCTCCTGGCACAGAGAACTTGCTGTGTGGAAGTTGTGGCTCTGCTGAGGATGTACTGGTGCTGGACAGGGGTGTGGGAGGGAGGACTATCAACAGATGGTGATCAGGGGAGATGCCCACCTTCTGTGTCTGCACTGCTCCGTCCTGAAGACGGAGCTGGGCACTTACAGTTACAGGGATCCTTGTCTCTAATACTTCTAAATCCTTGTTTTGAGCAATGGAGATCAGAGAGGTCTGTGTGTGTTCAGATCCAAAGTGGCCAACAGAAGAACAAGACAGGCATCCTGTACTGACCGCCTGTTGTAAGCCAGCCTGACACTGGGCTTGAAGGAGCTTGTGTTTGTCTTCCTCTGCTGAGACTTTGAGACACCTCTGCAAGGCAAGATGATGAATCATGATCAGCTTGCTTTGCCGCTACCCACTGCTACAGGGGAAGTGTGGATGTTCCCTTCTTGGCAGGTCTGCTGTGAGCGTCTGTGGTACCTCTTCAGTCCTTGATGCCCCAGTGCAGTAGTTATTGAAGGGCACCTGGGGATGGTGATTTTCTTTCTCCTACCTGAGAGATGTTACAGTGACAACAAAGGCTGAATTGGCATTTCTTTTTGTCTTTGCACGTTTAGCTTTATGACAGCTACTTAAGGGGGGAACATAACCGTCTGCTCAGCCTGTGGCGTCAGGTGGTGACCTTCCGCCGCCATTTCCTGGAAATGAAGACTGCCACAGACCGGTGAGTAGAAGTTAAGGCGAGATCTCCTGCAGAAAAAATGTGGCTTACTTCCTTTTAGGTCCTGCTTTTTGAACCTCGATGTTGCATTAGTTACAGCAAGAGGTAGGATTTTGCCTTTACAGTCAGAAGCAATGCCATTCAGCATGCTTTGGGCTGCTCTTAGAAGAGTTGTTTGTTGCTGGTTTTCAAATAAAGCTGAAGGGCTTGCTTGAACCACAAGAACTGCAGAGGCCCTGAGCAGGTGATGACTGGTGATGTGTGGGCATATGAACACAGGCACAGAATTGTGTGGACACGTGGGAAGAGACTCACTGAAGCTGTGCATGCAGCATATAGAGTGATCCCTTTTATAAAATTATGAAAACCTGCCTTTAAAAAATCTTACCCGGTTTCTTTTCCCACTGCTCCTAAGAGAAAGATCATTAATGCATATTTTTTCCCTTTTCATTTGCAGCATACATTTATTCTGGTCAGTCTGTATCCACTTATTCCTCTTCCAGCGTTGTTGAGAGAAAGAATAGCTTCTCTACCCTGTTACTGCATTTGTCCAATTTATTTCGCTTAGTTTGATACCTCTTTTTATGATTGTTTTCTTGTTCTTGGGCTCTCTGAGGTTCTTTTCTCCCAGTTGCTTTGTACACTAAGAAAAATAGTGTAGCCATAATAGTACCTTCTTCTGGCGTCAGCATGCAATTTCAAACTCTGCATTACTGTCAGCCATTTGTCTTACTTGGTTATAAGTCTTTCCTATTGTGTAGAGTCTGCCTGGCCTGCTGTTTAGTCCTTGTGTTGTTTGTGCTTTTATGTTACAGCATTTCAGGCTGATTCTTACACCACCTTCCTGAAATGTTTTATTATATGGGTATAGTCTTAGCAGTCCAAGTGGGAATGATAACAGAGCACTTAAGAGCACAGTGTATAAAAGCTGGGGATCTTGGTAAAATTCCTGGTATCTATTAATGATAATTAGAGTATGTTACTAAGAGTAATTAGAGGTGCTTGAGGTCTTCTGGCCTGTGCCATATCTTACTACTTTTATCTGAGGAGAAAACAGACTCCTCACTTGATTACCTGGTAAAGGCATTGCTCAGCTGTAAAGATGTGTCCTGGTCCCCAAGTGTCAGATTAATGACTTGTCCCCAGTGAAGATGTCACCTTGCCTGCCAGCTCTTCCTGATGCATGATTGCATGCTTCAGAAGTGAGTCAGCTGATAAAGATGGTGGAGTGAATGTTGGCTTTCTTGGTTCCTCTTCAGAGATTTGTCAGAGCTGAAGGCGGAACAAATGAGGCTTTCTGGGTCTATTCTTGTGAACTGCTCCCGCCTGAACTCCTGTGTGCAGCTCAGGGAGTCCATCACTCTGGGTAAACCTGTCCTGAAGGATCAGGCAGAGCAGCATGTGGAACCACAAATAAACCAGACAGCTCAGGAAATTATAGCCTTACAAGTCAGGTGGGACATGGAGAAGAAAGAGCTTCAGGACAGGTAAAGGTGTTTCAACTTTGCTGTTACTGACATTATCTTTTGTGGCAGCTTCTTGGATTCACAAATGGGCTGTGCTCACATTTAGAACATACCCATTCTGCACAGCCCTGTTTCTGTCCCCAGTCAAACTCTTCCCCTCAACAGAAAGGATGGAAAAAAGTATCTGCCTGACAGAAATTCTTCCAAGTAAGACAAGACTGGAAAAGAGATGGCCTCTGATAGTGCTTTTGCTGTTAACTGGTTCTTGGTGAAAAACTGAGTTCAGCATGAAGAGGGTTGTTTCTTGTACAACCTTTTTACTGCTCAGGGCTGTGCTGAAGGAGTTGGGAGGAATTTGCCTGGGGCCATCATAAGCACCATAGCACCTCTGTGCTCACAATTCCTTGAAAGACTGAATGCAGAGGCCTTTGAGGCAAGAAGTGCCATTTTGCAACATCAAGCCTATTAACCTGTAGAGATGAATGCTGCTTTTGCTGTGTTTACTGGATTGAACTTTTCTCTGCTATGCTTTGGGGAGCTGCTTGGCTCTCTAACAGGTGCTGGTGTGCAAAGCTTTTGGAATGGGACATAGACCTTCTCTTCTCAGGGTGATGGAGCTCTCAGCCTTGCTTGTAGAGTCTCAGAAGCAGAACGAGGAGAAGGAGAAGACCATGAAAACACTTAACGACACAGTGGAGATTCTAGTATGTTTTACCTTTACCTGGGAGATAGCCCAGTCTTTGCTCTCCAGCCTAAACACAGAGGTGTGGCTTCCTCAAGAGGAGCAGTGGTAAAGATGCCCAGTGTATGAGAACCTCAGGCACCTTGCCAAAATATTCCTTGTGCGTTTGGCAGATGTGGAGTCAGTCCAGGTGCAGGCAGTGGCAGAAGAACTGCAGCCAGCTCAGGTGCCTTCCTCTGAGGGGTGGCACCAATGCTCTTGTGCCTGTGACTTCAGGTCTCTGGGGATCAGAGTTCCTTGGAACTGACAGATTAATAGCAGTCTATAAAAACTAGCTGTTGGTCTTCTTAGTTTTAGCAAAGAAGAAGTGGAATAGTTATGGGCAGGAATATACTGGAATCACTAGAGCTGAGACTTACCAGTGTGACAGTGCTACTGAGGATAGGAACACTGCAGATGGGAGAAGCTCTTTCCTGCCCACCCTTTCTTTATTCTGTTCTCAGGAATCAAATTGGATAGAGAAAGAATTTGCAGTTTCATTGACTAACAGTGCCAAAGAAGAGAATCTTTTCCTTCAAAAGCTCATTAAAAATATCACTGAGGTGAGTACAGAATTGTTACAGGGACCACATCCCTGTAAACTTGATTTTAAAGTACTTGAGCAAGGCAACAGACTGGAGAAACATGTTGTATACTATATGTGTTAACTGCTGTTGCCATTTAATTTTTAGACCACTTTTCTGACACAGAACCTGTTCTAGCTTGTGAGTTGCTCTCCTGTGACAATTCATATGAGTCACTAGAAGTTTCAGTAACTTTGCCTTCACCACCCCACTGAGGTCTCTCTTGGACTGTGTTTTCTGAGTGTGCTACTTGACATTTGTATTCCAGCGTTTCTTGGGCAATTCCCCCACCCTCTTTGAGCAATAACTCTGTTGTTCTTCAGCTCTTCATGAAAGGTCACTTTCTCAGTCAGTGCACTTGCCAGCTCTACTCCTTCCATCTGTGTTCACTGACCATTATAATCTCTCCAGAATCCCAACTTTCAGGGGTAACCTTAACTTAGTCCAAACCTTCTCTTAATAGAGAAGGGTTTAATTGTCAGCTCTTCTACACAGCTGAAAGTAAGTAAGTGTTCAGGCAGCCTCCAGCCACTTCACACTTGTGAAGAGTAGTGTATTTAGAAATCCCTGGAGTACTTTTAGCTGCAGGGACAAACCTTCTTTATGGACTGAAGAAATGAGAGAATTGGGTTTTTCATGACTCCAGGATAAAATGGAAGGAAAAGGAGAACAAGATAAAGAAAACCAATGAAAAGGAGCAAAGACTAACAGCTGGATGTGGGCTTTCAGATGGTGTTAGATGACAGCGACAGCATGGTCAGCATTATCTGCACTGACAGTTCCCAGCATGCAGACTCTGGGGACATCTTCTCAGCTCCAAGATCTGTTGATACAGGACATGCCTTTGGATTGGTTCTGGAAGCACTGGCAAGAATGCGAGGGGCAACACGGGTGAGAACTTCTGTGTCTTCCCCAGTGACCACAGGCTCAGTGCTGAGGCCTTGCTCAGCTCGACACCTTTCCATTCTCTCAGCCGCTTGAGGTGCTATTTCCTTGCCTTCATACTCATGGTCCTGCACTGCCTTGCTGGTCCCCAGCTCTGTGTTCTGCTGCTTTTCTCTCCTTGATGCCCACCCCCTCAGCACAGCTTTTGCCTTCAGGGAAGCTGTCTCTGCTAGCTCTCTAGAGCCACCTTCCCTGCTTCTTATTGCTCATTTGTGCTCTTTCCCTGCCTGTTCCTGCAGGCCCTGAGAGAAGAGCTTTCTGCTAGGCAGGACTCAAACAATTACCTGCTGCAGCAGCAGAGACATCAGGAAGAGAAGTGCAGAGAGGTGCAGCAAAGGCTTGAGCAACTGGAGGAGAAGTGCAAGAAGTCCAGCAGCCACCAACAGCACCTTCAGTCTTTAGTAGAAACACTCCGAAGGTGAGCATTTCCTCCTCCTCCTGACTTCCAGAGGCAATTTGCTTCCAGGTCTGGGAGTTCAGAGGTGTTCTGGGTGAAGAACTCACCTGCCCTACCATGTGTAGGCCTCAGTGTGGCTCTTGAGCATCGTCCTGTCAGGGCTTTTCATGCTCTACTGTGACTCCCAAGGCTGTCTGGGAGATGCAGAGCGATGTTGGAATAGAAGACTCCTTCCTCTCGCCGTGCTGCTTCCCTGAATTCTGGTTTTGGGGTGCCCCTGCCCAGCCACTGCTTCTCACTGAAGGAAGGCAAAATCCTGCCTTCCTTTCCCTTTGCCTCTGGAGGATTTCCTTGGGAGGGAAAGAGCAAGGTCTTCCTTAGCCCACTGCTCCCAGCTGCATCCTGGAGTGCTGAAAATGGGATCGATGAGTCTTCAGGCCTCTTCGTTCTTCTGACTGAGCCTTGTCTCTGCAGTGACTGTGCAAACATTGAGAAAATGAGGGAAGACCTACAGCAACAGCTTGGATTAATGGAGCAAGAAGCCTCATGTCTGCGTCAGAATACTGCTGAGCTGCAGCTGAAGGAAGAGGCAGCCCAGGCTGAAAAGGCAGAGCAGCAGGAGAGGATAGAGAGAGTGTGCCGTGAGCAGGAGCTCCTGTGAGTGTTAAAGCTTTCTCTGGGCAGTGCTGGGCTTGAGGAGGCCCAGTGTAAAGGAACCAATGCTGCCTGCTCGTCTCTTGTAGCACAGACTGTTTTTCTATAAAAACCTCTTTCCCCTCCTCACAGAGTGAAGGACTTGGCTGCACTTGAGGAAAAACACTCATTATTGCAGAGCGAGTTGGTGGTCAGGAGACAGACACTGGAGAAATTGCAGCTTCAGAAGGATTTGCTGGAGCAAGAGAAGGATGAGTTTGCCATGGCTCTGGAGAAGGTATGGACACCTTATTCCTAGGCAGCACCTGTGGGAGAGGGACTTGTGCCAGCAAGATCACCTCAGATGCTGTTGCTGGCAGTAGAAGACAGGGACACTGTTGTTCTCAGAAAATGGTGATCCAACCAGACAGGCTCTTTGGGGTCATTGGTCCCCATGAGCTTATTGGGAGCTCTGCCCTGGGAGTAAGTCAGAGACATGCAGGGGAGGTGGAGTTACTGCCTGCAGTCCTGGATTTTGCTGCCCTTGTTGTCCCATTGTTCTTTTGCCTCTCCAGGCAGAGCGGTCAGTGGCAGAGCTGACAGGGGCTCAGAGCAAGCTGAGTGCTGAAAGAGCTGATCTACAGGTTGCAGCAGCAAAGATGAGCAGTATCAATGAGGCTCTTGCATTGGACAAAGTGCAGCTGAACAAACATGTGTGGCAGGTGAGCAGGGTTGCCAGAGATGTTGCCAGGTGTTTGTCTCCAGCTGCTGCTGCTTCTCAGCCTTCTTGCCGTGGGACAGTCTGACCAACTGACTGGCAGTGTTCCTTTTGTGTCTGAGCCAATCTTTCGTAGTAATTCTTCCTGTACTTTATTTCCTCTATGCTTCTTTGACTAGCTGGAGCAAGAAAAGGAAGTTTTGTCTGCTAAAGTGGATGAGATGGAGAGAGCAAAGATCTCTGAGCAGGAGAAGCTGAATTTCTGTGAAAGAGCAAATGAAGAGCTCTGCGTAGAGAAAGCCCGACTAGAGCAGCTGCTGAAGGAAGCAGAGGAGCAACGGGAGGAGCTGTGTATGGAGCTGAGGTCAATGGGAGAGGAGAAAGCAGAAACCCAGGAGAAATTCCATCAGGTGAGGCCAAAAGTATGGTGCATCCATGAGAACATTTGGCTGCTTGGATAAGGGAAGCTTTACCTGTTGGATTCTGCAATGGTTTTGTCAAGGGGACACATGGTAGTGCTGGAGGTTACTTTGTTTGCTCCTTTTTGGAAATGTGTGGGTGGCTTGCAGAGCTGTTCTGCAGTTCTCAGAGTTGTCCCCTGCTTCTACAGAGTCTTATCAGTCCACCTGTCTTTGTTGGCCTCTTTTTTGGCTCTTCATAAGCTGCAAAGAGATTACTGTATTGTCCATTAATCTGAGTGGCAAAAGATGTGGCAAAAGAATCAAACTGTGTAGCTCTGGATCCTTTTTGTGAAACAAAAAAAACAGGTCTGCATGTTTCTGTTGATGCTTTTTGTCATGAAGTTGGAGTGTGCCTAGAGAAGGGAATGGAGCTGGGGA